>SEYY01000389.1:72991-77991 GCA_009176605.1 Armadillidium nasatum
ATTACTGTCAATTTTTTATTATTTCCATTATCATTATTAAAATTAATAATATCTACTCTTAATACTTTGCATACCGTCCAATAAAATTAAACAATGTTGAAAGAAGATCGGCTACCTAGGGTTCAAAGGGAAGCACAATTCAGATAATCTTCTACGTTTATTAAAAAAATAAATTATAAAAAATTTCAAATATGGATAATATTGCATCACTAAATTCCATAAATGTATATCATTTATTGCACTAAACTTATATAATGAAACTTAAAATATATATAACAATTTTAAAAACTATATTATATATTATTTGGTCAATGATAGTAATAAAGAGTGGTTAAATTTTAAGGGTCGATGTTGATTTTGAATAAAACACAAATTACTTAGGAATTTATTGTCATTTCTTTTTATTATGATAATATGGTATGGTTCAATTATGTATGGAACAAAATATCGGCCAAATGGCCGCAGCGACCTCGGCGGCACACCTCCATCCGATGGTCCAAATTTTCGATGACGCTGAGGCATAATTGGGGTTCTATGCCGTTAATGTGCCGAATTATCTCATCCTTTAGCTCTTGAATTGTTGCTGGCTTATCGACGTACACCTTTTCTTTCAAATAACCCCAAAGAAAGAAGTCCAACGGTGTCAAATCACATGATCTTGGCGGCCAATTGACATCGCCACCACGTGAGATAACACGGCCATTGAATTTGTCGCGCAAAATAGCCATTGTTTCGTTAGCTGTGTGGCAAGTTACACCGTCCTGTTGAAACCACATATCGTCCACATCCATACCTTCCAATTCGTGCCATAAAAAGTTCGTTATCATCTCACGATAGCGAACACCATTCACAGTAACTGCCTGACCGGCCTCATTTTGGAAAAAATACGGCCCGATGATGCCGCCAGCCCATAAACCACACCAAACAGTCACTCTTTGTGGGTGCATTGGTTTTTCGACAATCACTCTTGGATTAGCATTCGCCCAAATGCGGCAATTCTGCTTATTGACGAATCCACTGAGGTGAAAATGTGCCTCATCACTGAAGATGATTTTCCTCGAAAATTGATCATCCACTGTTGCCATTTCTTGCCACCATTCTGACCATTGACGACGTTTTGTATGGTCAAGAGGCTTTAGTTCTTGAGTCAATTGCACCTTGTAAGCGTTTAAATGCAAGTCTTTATGCATAATGTTCATCAACGACGAGCGTGAGAGGTGCAATTGTTGGGCACGACGACGAGTTGAAGTGGATGGCTCCTCAGCCACACTATCGCGAACAGCAGCAATATTTTCTGCAGTACGAGCTGTACGAGCATGCACTGGTCTTTTCAAATCTCCTACAGACCCGGTTTGCTCAAATTTTTTCACGATTTTTCCGATTGTACGCACATTTGGACGATTAAATTGACCAAAAAAATCACGAAGTGCACGATATGCATTTTGCTTTGAACGCCCATTTTCATAATAAGCCTGAATAACTTTAACACGTTGCTCCATTGTGTATCTTTCCATGGTTCAAATTGAGTAAGTCTGAAATTGAAAAAAGTCAAATGAAATGCAGTAAAAAACTTGACGTTTAGGTGTGGTTCACATTCAACATCGGCCCATACAATTTAACCACCCTTTATAAATTGCACTTTTTGAATAAAAGTTTAAAAACTGTTAGTTAATCCAATGATTTAATCGTCAGCAGTAAATATGTATACATATGATCATGTACGGAAACTGTAAACTAATAATTAAGCCCGAAACTGACCAAAAGTAACGCGTTACATGTAACGAGTAACGGTAACGGTAACGCTACCAATTTTCATGTAACGATGCCATCTCTGTATATATATATATATAATATATATATATTATATATATATATATATATATATATATATATATATATATATATATATATATATATATATATATATATATATATATATATATATATATATATATATATATATATATATATATATATATATTCTCATGATACAGCTGGTGAACATGCCTCCCATTTCGCTATCCAAATTGGTGCATCTCCCCAACTTTTTCCTAACCTTTTTCTGATTTCTAATCCTTCTCCTTATACTGTTAAACTCTTTCCTCCTCTCGATTTCTCCGATCATCACCTTATCTCGGTATACTCTTATATCCCTTCAATTCTTCCATTGAAAGGAAACGTTTGTGGCGCTTCGGTACCGCAAGCTGGTCAGACTTGTTGTCATACTTCTTTGATTTCCCGTGGAATGATTATTGCTTCCATGGGAGGGGTCTCCCGGAATGTGTAGAACGCATTACCGAGGTGATTTCTCTGGCATGGAGGCGTACATTTCATATTCTTTCCCTTCTACTTAACCTAACAAACCTTGGTTTAACTCTGCTTGTTCTCGTGCTATCCGCCGCAGGGATGCTACCTTCAGGGACTATCGTTGTCTTCAAACTCCAGAAACTCGCCCAACTTATATTTCATTCCGGAATCGTGCAAAATCTATCCTTCGTAACGTCAAAAACTTTTTCTCCGTAGCAAATGCAATAATCTTTCTGGTTCCTCTTCCTCACGCTCTTTCTGGCAATTTGCAAAACATGTCAACTCAAACTTTGCTTCTTCCTCTTTCCCTCCTGTAGTATCATCAGACGACACAACTGCTGTGTTACCTTCTTCTAAAGCTGAGCTCTTCGCTCAAACCTTTGCCTCTAATTCAACCTTAGACGATTCCGGAACTATTCCTCCTCCTCCAACCCCTCCAACTCATCTATGTCTAAAATAATAATTTCTTCTAAAGACGTCAATTCTGCTCTCTCTGAGTTTAATACTAAGAAGGCATATGGTCCTAATGGTATTCCTCCTGTGATTCTCAAAACTTGTGCTTCCGAGCTTGCAACCTGTCATGGTAAACTATTTCGTCTATGTCTTTCTACTTCATCCTTTCTTTATTGCTAGAAACGTGCACTCATTTAGCCTGCGCCGAAGAAGGGGAAAACCTCTCAATCCTCCAACTACCATCCTATTTCTTTACCTCCGTTCTCTCTAAAGTTTTCGAATCTATCCTTAACAGGAAGATTTGGAAACCATCTCAATTCTTCTAATCTTGTCTCTGATCGACACTATAGCTTTCGTGAGAACGCTCAACTAGTGATCTTCTTTCCCTTCTCGCTGAATCTTGGTCCTCCGCTCTTCGGCATTTCGGTGAATCTTTTACTGTCTCGTTGGACATATCGAAAGCCTTCGATAGTCTCGCACAAAGCTTTGATTTCTTCATTTATGTATTAATAATGGTGTTCCTCAGGGTTCTATTCTATCCCCAACACTTTTTCTATTGTTTATAAATGACCTTCTCTCTATTACATCTCCTATCCATTCCTTTCAATTTGAAAAACGTTCCTCCCAAAAGCAATTAATAGACTCGAGGAAGGTAGCCTTTGGAGCAACTAACCTCTGATCTTTCACATTTCTAGTTGGGGCAGAGAAAACATGGTTGTTTTCAATGCCTCAAAAACTCAGTTCTTTCATCTCTCCACTCGACACAATCTTCCACACAAGTATGATATCTTCTTCGGAAACACACAACTCAAACCTTCATATGTTCTTAATATTCTCGGTGTATCTTTTTGTCGTGATCTTTCCTGGAAAGATCACATTACTTCTTTTTCTAAACAAACTTCTAAGAGATTGGGTGTTCTGAGGGCCTTCATAATTTCCTCACACCACCCAAGTTGCTTGCTCTTTATAGTGGTGTTGTTCGCCCCCTGTATGGAGTATGCTTCATACATCTTGGGTGGTTCCACTCACACAGATCTCCTGGAGAAGGTGGAGTTTAGGGATTTTCGTCTTATGAACTCTTCCGCTCTTTTTAATTCTCTCCAATCTCTTTCCGCCCACCAAATTGTTGCGTCTTCTCTCTATACTATCGCTATTACAACGTAAATTGCTCTTCTGAACTCTCTCGTCGAGTACCTACTCCATTGGGAGGAGGCTCGAGCGACACGCTTTTCTACACTGTCTCATCCTTTCTCTGTCCAACTCTCAGACCCAAGACTTGACCTCTATGCTCAATCTTACATATACTCTACGAGTAAAGTCTGAAACACACTCCCTTTATCTATTTTCCCAACTTCTTTGACTTGCACACTTTCAAAGCGCTGTGTGTCTGGACATGCCGGCCTCTAATGATCTGGATAGGAATTTTCCAACTCTGGTGGAAATTGGTAGGCTTCCGGCCTATGTCCACCGGATGATATATTTTATATAATATATATATATATATATATATATATATATATATATATATATATATATATATATATATATATAATATATATATATATATATATATATATATGTAAAAGGTAATAATTAAAGTCTGCTAACACTCTCGCAGACTAAATATTTATTAAACATCGAAGTTTACAGTTTGCTATAGATAATTGAACCCGGGTCCTATAGAAAAAAAGCAGAGTTTTACCAGTAGCGTAGAGGTTAAACTCTATGCTTTTGTGCTATAGGGCCCGGGTTCGATTCCCCTATAGCAAACTTTAAACTTCGATATTTATTTTATATATATATATATATATATATATATATATATATATATATATATATATATATATATATATATATATATATATATATATATATATATATATATATATATATAGGGTTGGCCGAGCTCCGGAATTTTCCACACCGCACCATGCACCGACATATACAATTTTATATATATATATATATATATATATATATATATATATATATATATATATATATATATATATATATATATATATATATATATATATATATATATATATATACGTACACTTGTATGTTAGTACGTGTGTATGCATGTGAAAGGTTATTAGGCTGTAGGTGTATTTATCTGCTTAATGAGTGTGGACAAATAATGGAGAAAATGTAGGTCGAGGTATGTTACATATGAGTTAGGTTGTCTTTGTCTTTGATATGGAAGAATGTGCATGGTGTTAAGTTATTATTTATTCATA
>SEYY01000389.1:82991-102991 GCA_009176605.1 Armadillidium nasatum
AATACTGGGTTATTTTTTGTTGTGTTTTAAATCTGCGGTTATTGCAGTCTTTAATATATATATATATATATATATATATATATATATATATATATATATATATATATATATATATATATATATATATATATATATATATATATATATATATATATATATATATATATATATAGGAACCGACCGGGGCCCCGGCCCCGGCTAAAAATTAGGGAGAACCGGGGTTTGCCAGCCAGGGTTAAAATTGGAAATTTTACTTGAGGGGACAATCCAATTTTTTTTTTTTTTTTTTTTTTTAATTTTTAGCCGATTCTCCTGAAATTTTCAGTGTATATAGCTTCTCTCTTTTTATAGTGTTTTCTTGAGTCTATAACTATTAAAAAAAAATTTCTTCTTCTTCTTTTTACCCTTTTCAAATGAATGGCGAGGCCAAACCATTTTTTGGAATGACCTGAAATTTGTACTGTATATTCAGAATTCTACTGGCAACAAAAACTAGTAACAGACTTTTGTTCCTAGAGTTACATGAAAAATGTTATAAGCCCAAAACTGAATAGCTATTAAAAAAAATTTTTTTTTTGAAAAAAAAATCCACCTTTTCGGACAAAAAAATTAAAACAAAAAAAACTACAACATTTATTTTTGGTGGGTGTATAGAGGAGGGATGGGGATACAAATTCCTCTCTATACTTTATTCAATGCGATTCGTTGGTTTCGAGATATAGCCTTGAAGACGGTCAATTTTTTTACCAAATTTCATAAATTCCCAAAGTTTTTTAGGCTATATCTCTCTTCAAACAAATAGCATTTAATAATATATATATATATATATATATATATATATATATATATATATATATATATATATATATATATATATATATATATATATATATATATATATATATATATATATATTTTTGTCTCCTCTGGTGAGCAAAGGCCGGAGACCCACCAAATTCCAACAGAATTGGGGAACATTATGAATCTGGTCGCTAATGGCCGACGTGACCCGACACACGCCAATTGAAAATGTGCAAGTCAAAGGAAGTTGGGAAAATAGAAGGGAGTGTGTTCAAGACTTTACCAGTAGAGTACATGTAAGAGTGAGCACAGCGGTTAAGTCTGGGGTCGGAGAATTGGACAGAGAAAAGATGAGACTGTGTAGAAAGTCGTGTCGCACGAGCCCTTCTCAATGGAGGAGGTATGCGACGTGAGAGTTCAGAAGAGCAATGTCCGTTGTAATGGCGATAATATAGAGAAAGTGACGCAACAATTCGACGGGAACAAAGAGATTGGAGAGAGTAAGTAAAAGCAAAAGAGTTTATAAAATGAAAGGCCCTAGACTCCACCTTTTCGAGAAGAGCTGTATGTGTGGAACCACCCCAGATGTGCAAGGCGTACTCCATGCAGGGGCGAACAACACCCCTATACAGAGCAAGCAACTGGGGTGGCGTAAAAAAACCACGAAGGAGCCTCAGAACACCCAACATCTTAGTAAGCTTGTTTAGTGAGAGAAATAATGTGATCTTTCCAAGAAAGATCACGAGAAAAAGAAACACCGAGAATATTGAGGACAGATGAAGGTTTGAGTTGAGTGTTTTCGAAGAAGATATCATAGTTGTGTGGAAGATTGTGTCGAGTAGAAAGATGGAGGAATTAAGTTTTTGAGGCATTGAAAGTGACCATGTTTTCTCTGCCCCAATTTGAAATACGAGAAAGATCAGAGGTCAGTTGCTCCAAGGCCATCCTTCTTCAATCTATCAACTGTTGTTGGGAGGGACGTCTTTCAAATTGAAAGGAGTAATGAAGGGTGGAGTCATCGGCATAGGAGTGTATAGGAGACGAAGTAATAGAGAGAAGATCCTTATTAAAAATTAGAAAAAGAGTTGGAGATACAACAGATCCTTGAGGAACACCACTATTTATAGATTTATAGGAAGAACGGTGGCCGTCTACAATAGCTGCTATAAAACGACCGGAAAGGAAATTAGAGAAAAGGTTACAGATAGAATGATAGATTCCGAAAGAAGGTAAGTTTGGAAATCAAGGCTTTGTGGAAGACGCTATCAAAGGATTCGATATGTCTAGCGCCACAGCGAAAGATTCACCGAAACCCCAAAGAGCGGAGGACCAAGAGTCAGAAAGTAGGGAAAGAAGATCACCAGTAGAACGTTCTTTACGAAAGCCATACTGGCGATCAGAGATAAGATTAGAAGAATTAAGGTGTTTCCAAATTTTCCTGTTAAGGATAGATTCGAAAACTTTAGAAAGAACGGAGGTCAAAGAAATAGGACGGTAGTTAAAGGGTTGAGAGGGGCCCCTCTTCTTCGGCACAGGTTGAATGAGCGCACAATTCCATCAAGAAAGGAAGATCAAAGTAGAAAGGCAAAGAGGAAATAGTTTACCAAGTCTGGGTGCAAGCTCGGATGCACAATTTTTGAGAACCGCAGAAGGAATACCATCAGGACCATACACCTTATTAGTGTTAAAAGCTCAGAGATAGCAGAAATTACATCTTTAGCAGAAATTACAATGTTAGGCATAAATGAGTTGGAGGGGGTTGAAGGAGGAATAGCTCCGGAATCGTCTAAGGTACAATTAGAGGCAAAAGTATGAGCGAAGAGTTCAGCTTTAGTAGAAGGTAAAATGGCAGTTGTGCCGTCAGAATAAACTAGGGAGGGAAAGAGGAAGCAGCAAAGTTAATATTAACATTTTTTGCAAAATGCTAGAAAGGGCGAGAGGAAGAGGATCCAGAAAGATAACTACATTTGCGGCGGAGAAAAGAGTTTTTGTGTCTTGAACAATAGATTTTGTACGATTCCGGAATGAAATATAAATTGAATGAGTTTCAGGAGTTTGAAGACAACGGTAATCTCAGAAGGCAGCATCCCTACGGCGGATAGCGCGAGAACAAGCAGAGGTAAACCAAGGTTTATTTGGTTTAGTAGAAGGGAAAGAAAATTGAATATACCCCTCCATGTCAGAGAGAATCACCTATGTTATACGCTCAGCACACTCCGAGGGACCCCTCCCACGAAAGCAATAATCATTCCACGGGAAATCTAAGAATTACAACCGAAAGTCAGACCAGTTAGTGGCACCGAAATGCCAGAAACGTCTCCTCGCTGAAGACGAAGGCCGTTCTTGCGGAAGACTTGAAGAGACAGAACAAGATACGGATATAAGAAGGTGATCTGATGAACCTAGAGGAGGAAAGAGTTTAACAGTATAAGGAGAAGGATAAGAAGTAAGCAAAATATCAACTATGTTGGATTCATCACCAAGACGGTCAGGGATCCGGGTAGGGATTTTCACCAACTGCCCAAGGTTGTTCTGGATAGAAATGTTGTGTGCGAGTTCACCGGCTGGATCATGAGAACTAGATGAAAGCCATTGGCGGTGGTGAACATTGAAATCCACTAAAATGATGATTTCGGAGAAAGGAGAAGTAGAAAGAATGTGCTCTTTTTGGAGTTTAAATAGTCTCAAGAATTTTTTATAGTCAGTAGAATTAAGAGATAAATAGACAGAACAAATAAATTTAGTAGTAGAATTGGAAGAGAGCTTTAAGTCATAAAGTAGAGAATTCGTGAGACTCCAAATTAGCGACAAGAGAGCAAATAACATCTTTGCGCGCATATATATATATATATATATATATATATATATATATATATATATATATATATATATATATATATATATATATATATATATATATATATATATATATATATATATATATATATATAATAATAATAATAATAATAATAATAATAATAATAATAATAATAATAATAATAATAATGTTGCCCTGTCCCTCCACAAAACAATGTTCCAAAAATAAAGAAATTAGTAGGTAGCGTTTTTTTTTTTTTTTTTTTTTTTAAAAAAGGGTACGATTTTTGCAAAAAAAAATTTCAAGTGCTTATAAATTTTTTTCTAGACGTGAAATCAAAAATCTGTTCTCACCAATGCAAAAAAAATTGGGGCTAAGATTATTCAGTTAAATTTTCAGTCCATGTGGACCAGTGGTTTGACCACGCTATTCATTTTTTTCAACTTTGGGTCCAAATAACTTTCAAACCGTTATATGTTCAGAAAAATGATCGAAATCAACTCAGAACTTCGGGAAAAAATACATATACCCTGAAAATTTCAGCTTAATCAGTCAAATAATAAAAAAAAATATTCAAACAAAATATAAGAAAATTAAGATTTCCCTTTTTTTTTTTTTTTTTTTTTTTTTTTTTTTTTTTTTTTTTTTGACCGCTCCTTTTCTGCTAGTGAATGTTCATCTTTGTGTTTTGTTTTTAGATACCCCATAAGAGTTACTTGAATTTTTTTTACTTGTAGCACCTGGAGGTCCTCTTCTAATTTCCTGGCTGCAGATGTTACATTTAGCTATTTCGAGCCTGTCTTGAAACATTGTAAAGTACTCCCATACTGCTGAAGCTTATCTTTTAACTATGTTGACAGAAGTATAAACAAAATAATAATTTTGAAATAATGTAGCTAATTGATACAAGTTTGATACATAGCAATAAATAACAATGATATGTATAAATACAGGTTATATTGATAACTTTATATCTTACATTTTTTCAAACTTTACATTAGGGTCTTACCTAGATAAAGCTGTTGAATCACTATTATGAATCAAAAACAAAATTTTATTTTTTTATTTTTGTACTTTTTTTTGTTATACAAAATCGTTAACTTTCTGAATTTTTTTCGGAGAAAATCCGTATAATCATTAATTTAAGTGAATTTTGGCTATTCTACGCCTTTCCTAAATTAAATAAACCTCAATTAAATTTATACCTAATTTTTTTAAAGTAAAATTTCAGTGCTTTTGACCTCTTTACAAATTTTAGGCAACCCCGGCCAGAACCCCGGCCCCGGTCGGTCCCTATATATATATATATATATATATATATATATATATATAATATATATATATATATTATATATATATATATATATATATATATATATATATATATATATATATTATATATATAATATATATATATATATAAATATAAAAAAAAAAAAAAAAAAAAAAAAAAAAAAAAAAAAAAAAAAAAAAAAAAAAAAAAAAAAAAAAAAAAAAAAAAAAAAAAAATATAAAAGAAAAAATAAAATATAGTTAAGTAAATGACGAAGCACATGAATGAATAAACAAATAACCAACCTAAGTTCAAGGTCTTATAAACAGATGACTGCAATTCAACTGGAGGTGTGGATGGTTTTTTCCCTGTTAAAATGCTTTTCAGAACTTCGTCAGCAACTCTAGTAACATTTTCATCCCATAATTCCAAATTGGTTCCATCAATAGAGAAAAGAGGAATTTTCTAATTATATATATATATATATATATATATATATATATATATATATATATATATATATATATATATATATATATATATATATATATATATATATATATATATATATATATATATATATATATATAAGGAGAAAGCGTATGATAGTGTGCAGGAGAAATTGTTCGAGGTATTGAGAGAGGGTAGGGAGATAGGAGAAACATTATTAAATGGGATCAAAGCCTTTTATGAAAATTGTAAAGTGAGGGTGAAGAGGGAGCTTACTGATTGGTTTAACGTAGGAATAAGGTTGAGACAGGGATGTGTAAGGTCTCCATGGTTATTTAACCTGTTGATGAATGGTGTAGTTAGGGAAATGAAGAGGGAAGGGAAGGAAAAGGTGAATGGGAGGCAAATGTACTGCTGCTTGTTTATGTTTATGTTTATGGCGTTTTCTGGGGAAAAAGTTGAGAATGTTGGTGAGAGAATTTGAAGGGAAATGCGCAAACAAAGGATTGGAGATAAATCCCGCAAAAAGTAAAGTAATGAAGATTGGGGTGAGAGGGTGGTTGTGAGTGGGGAAGAATGGGAGGGTGTAGAGGTGGGGGAGAGACTGGAGGAAGTGGAAGTGTTCAAATATTTGGGCATGTTGGTGGAAGGAATAAGGGGGATAGAAAAGGAAATAAATAATAGTGATGGAAAGAATGAAAGTGTTGGGGAGATTAAGGGAAGTACGGAAGAAAAGGAAAACGTCAAAGGAAATTAAGTTACGAATATTTGAATGTGTCTGTTTGCCATCTGTAATGTACGAATATGAAACATGGATGATAAATGTTCAGGTGAGGAAAAGATAAAATGTATTTGAGATGAAGGGATTGAGAGCGATATGTGGTTTGAGAAGGGTAGATAAGATCGGGAACGAAAGAATAAGGGAGATGTGTGGATGGAGGAGGGGCATAGTTGTTAGTAGAGCAGAGTAGGGTATACTAAGGTGGTTTGGGTATATGTGTAGAATGGAGGATAACAGGATGGTGTGCAGAATGCTTAAATCCAAGGTTGATGATGGTAGAGGGAGAGGAAGGCCAAAGTGAAGATGGATGAATGGAGTGAGGGAGATTTTGAGTGGAAGGGGTTATAATTTGAAAGAAAGCAGGAGAGTTGCGGAGGACAGAAGATAAAGGGCTGTGGTGCGGTATGTATGTACGTGTGTGAAGGACTTATGCCGTGCACCACCCTCGAAAGTGGAAAAGGTGAAAAGAGAAATATATATATATATATATATATATATATATATATATATATATATATATATATATATATATATATATATATATATATATATATATATATATATATATATATATATATATATATATATATATCCAATAGTCCAACCTATTCCGAAGAAAGGTAGTCGCTCTGATCCTTCCAACTATCGCCCTATAGCTCTCACTTGTATTCTGTCTAAGATCTTTGAAACCCTTCTTAACTCTCACTTCTTAGATCATCTGGAATCTCATTCCCTTCTTTCTGATCATCAGTATGGCTTTCGTCGTTCGAGGTCTACTGGTGATATACTTTCCTATCTCACAGATCTATGGTCTTCTGCCCTTAGGGACCATGGGGAGACTTGCGTGGTGGCGCTTGACATATCTAAGGCGTTTGACCGGGTATGGCATGCGTCACTGCTTTCCAAGCTCCCCTCCTTTGGGCTTCCTCCTTCTCTTTGCTTACTTATGTCTAGTTTTCTTTCTAATCGTTCCATTTCGGCTGTTGTTGATGGAGCGATTTCTTCTTCCTTTCCTGTCAATAGTGGTGTTCCTCAGGGTTCTGTCTTGTCTCCTACTCTATTCTTACTTATCATTAATGATCTTCTAAGCTGTTCATCTAACCCTATACATTCATATGCCGATGACTCAACCCTCCATTCTTCTACTCATTTCAAATCTGCTCCTTCCTTTGCATCTAGAGTTGCTTCTCGTCTACATCTTTCCGATTCCATTCTTGCAGATCTAGATAGAATTTCAAAGTGGGGTCGTCTCAACCTTGTGAAATTCAACTCTTTAAAAACTCAACTTCTAGAAATCTCTCTCTCAAAGACACCTCCTAACTTTTCTATTTCTTTCGATGGTTCTCCCGTCTCTCCTGTTGACAATATAAACATCCTTGGCCTTCACATAAACAAAAAAATGTCTTGGAAATCTCATATCACAATGGTTGCTAGGGCGGCCTCAAAGAAGCTGGGAGTTCTGTTTAGACTGCGAGAATTTTTTTCTTCCTCGCAGTTACTCCAATTATACAAGGGTCTCATCCGCCCTTGTATGGAGTACTGCTCTCATATCTTGGGTGGCTCAGGATTCACCCGTCTTTTGGATAGGGTTGAGTCAAAGGCTAAAAGACTTATAAACTGTCCCGCTCTTTCTAATTCTCTTGATTCTTTATCTTTGCGACGTGATGTTGGTGCCTTGTCACTTTTCTATAGGTACTACAGTGGCAAATGCTCGAGGGAACTATCCACCAGTGTACCTCTACCTTTACGGCGTCCTCGCAGCACAAGGGGTGCAATGTCCGCGCATCAATTTTGCGTGGACATAGGCAACTCCAGGCTTGTCCGCTGTGGTGCCTCTATCTTTCCTGCCACCTCTGTCTTGTGGAACTCTCTTCCATCTTCTGTATTTCCCTCTGCATTTAATCTCAATTTCTTTAAAGCCCGCGTCTGCGCCCACCTGAGAAATTTGCGTTAGGTGGGTACTGTAGGGGTGGTTTTTATTTTCTGGATTTTGCATTCTATTTACTTTCATTTTTATTCTTTTAACGCCCCCTCCTTGAATAGGGCTTTGCCCGTGAGTGGTGGTGATGTGTTAAAATATATATATATATATATATATATATATATATATATATATATATATATATATATATATATATATATATATATATATATATATATATATATATATATATATATATAATTATAGTTAGTTTAGCTCTCTTAGTGAAAGGTTGTGTCTGACAGTTCTCTATTACTAGTGTCGTGTGTTAGTTTTTTTTTTTTTTTTTTTTTTATTATTTTTTTTTTTTAGTGTTGGGTGTGTTCCTTTTTATTTTTCTTCAGTTTTCGGTGTTTTAATCTTTTAGTGTTTTTAATTAATTATAGGTTATTTTTATTGTCAGCGAAGATCGCAAATGAAAGATAAGTATTGTTTTAACCTAATGTAAACTTTTACCATTTTAAACTTGCTATTTATTCTCTTCGAAATATTAAGTATAAATTTACTTCATTATTTGTTTTACTAATTATAGCTTTAATATTTTCAAAATTGATTTTAATAGTTTTAATAATTTTAACAATAATTATTTTAATTATTTTACTGTATTGTGTGCTAGCTTGTGTGCGTGTGTGCGTGAGTGCTTGCGTGAGTGAGTTAGTGCGTGCTGTGTGTGCGAGCATGTGTGTCTGAGTGTGCGCGTGCGTGATGTACGTGCGTGATTGTGTTTTTTATTTATTTATTTATTTATTTATTTTTTAATGCCTAATTTGAGTGTTCGTGGGGCTGGGCGTAGACGGGGGCTTTCTATTACCTTTGCTAACGTTCGTGGCCTTCGATCTAATCTCGCGTCTGTTGAACACTACCTCACTACCTCTCGTCCTAACCTTTTGCTTCTGTCTGAGACCCAGCTGGACAGGGATTCTTTCTCTATCAATCTTAATGTCTCTAACTAACAACTTTTTTCACAATTTCCGTCTAAATGGTGGAGTCTGTGCCTATATTAACATTAACACTCCTGTGACACGTCTCGTAAATCTAGAATCTCCTAATTTCGATGTTTTATGGCTTAAAATCTGTCTTCCTACTACTACAATTATCTTGTGCTTCTGCTAATGCTCCCCTAATGGAACAGATTTTCCTGTTTTTTTTTTTAATATCTTACTACTACTCACGAGACTGTCACTTCTCCTCATCCAAATGCTGAAGTCCTCTATTTAGGGGATTTCAACGTTCACCATACTGAGTGGTTGGGCTCTTCTCACACTGATACAGGTGGGAGAGAGGCCAAATCATTCAGCATTCTTAACGATCTGGAGCAGTTGATTAGGGAACCCACACACATTCCAGATCGTCCTAACCAATTCTTGAATACACTTGATTTATGCTTCACCACTACTCCTACTAGTTATAAATACATCATTTTCCTCCTATTGGTAACTCTGACCATAATCTTATAGCTCTTAGTTATAATGCTTTCTCTCCAACAGCTCCACCATGCCCTAAACGTACTTTCTGGCACTTTAATCGGGCTAATTGGGGGGCAATGCGCCGCTACTTTGCCAACTATCATTGGAGTGAATCTTGCTTTGTCTCGGGGGACGCTTCTGTCTCTGCTGAAAAGGTAGGGGCCGTAATCCTTGAAGGGATGGGCAGATTCATTCCATCTTCAACTAAATCTTTCTCTCCCTCAAAATCCTTGGTTCGATGGCAATTGTTCTCTTGCCCTTCGGGAGAGAAACAATGCTTATCGTGAATGGAAAAACTCTCCTTCTCCTATCACTCTTGCTAATTTTCATTCGGCTCGGAATCGTTGCAGGCATGTTCTTCGACGGACAAAGCGTACTTTCATAAAAAGGAAGTGCGCTGACCTCCATGGCTCTCCTACTGATAAAAATTTCTGGCCTCTTGTCAAAAATATCTCTAACAACTTCTGTAAATCTGCCTGTCCTCCTCTTATTCGCTCTGATGGTTCTGTAGCTAATACTCCTGAAAAGGCTAATGTCTTCGGCCTCCTTTTTTCATTTAATTAAACCCTGCACGATTCTGGCATCCCTCCTCCTACTCCTTCTCCTCTCAGGTGTCCCATGTCTGTACCTGTAATTACTCATGATCGGGTGCATGGGATCCTGAAATCTATGAACGTCAGGAAGGTCAGTGGCCCGGATGGCATTCCCCCTCGCGTTCTGAGGGAGTGTGCTTCCGAGTTAGCGCCTGTCCTCGTTCAGCTCTACTCTCTATGCCTTAATACTAATACTTTTCCTCAATGCTGGAAGCGTGCATTTGTTCAGCCGATCCCGAAAAAAGGTAGTCGCTCTGACCCTTCTAACTACCGACCTATAGCTCTCACTTGTGTTCTGTCAAAAATTTTTGAAACTCTCCTCAACTCTCATTTCCTGGATCATTTGGAGTCTCATTCTCTTCTCTCTGATCACCAGTATGGCTTTCGACGCTCGAGGTCAACTGGTGACATACTCTCCTATCTTACTGATATATGGTCTTCTGCCCTTAGGAACTTCGGGGAGTCTTGTATGGTGGCGCTTGACATATCCAAGGCTTTTGACCGGGTATGGCATGTGTCGCTGCTCTCCAAGCTCCCTTCCTTTGGGTTTCCTAATTCTCTTTGCTTACTCTTGTCTAGTTTTCTCTCAGATCGT
Source organism: Armadillidium nasatum (assembly GCA_009176605.1). Classification (NCBI taxonomy): domain Eukaryota; kingdom Metazoa; phylum Arthropoda; class Malacostraca; order Isopoda; family Armadillidiidae; genus Armadillidium; species Armadillidium nasatum. Next base: position 93,750 of record SEYY01000389.1, read on the forward strand.
TCAATTTCGGCACTTGTAGATGGAGCGACCTCTTCCTCTTTTTCTGTCAACTGTGGTGTTCCTCAGGGTTCTGTTTTATCTTCAACTTTATTCTTACTTTTCATTAACGATCTTCTCAACTGCACTTCTAACTCTGTTCACATGTATGCTGATGACTCAACTCTACATTCTTCTACTCATTTCAAATCTGCTCCCTCTTTTGCTTCTAGAGTTGCTTCTCGACTTCAACTTTCCTATTCTATTCTTGCCGATCTGGATGGGATTTCCCGGTGCGGTCAAAGCAGCCTTATGAAATTCAACTCTTTAAAAACTCAACTTCTTCACATCTCCCTCTCAAAATCACCTCGTAATTTTCCTATCCTCTTCGATGGCTCTCCTGTCTCACCTGTAAATAACATTAACATTCTTGGTCTAAACATAAACAACAAACTGTCTTGGAAACCACATATTACAATGGTTGCTAAAGCGGCCTCAAAGAAGCTGGGAGTTCTGTTCAGATTGCGAGAATTTTTTCTTCTGAGCAGTTACTCCAAAATATAAGGGTCTTATTCGTCCTTGTATGGAGTACTGTTCTCACATTTGGGGGGGCTCCAGCTCCTCCTCTCTTCTGGATAGGGTTGAGTCAAAAGCAAAAAGATTAATAAACTGTCCCCTACTTTCAAACTCTCTCGACCCCCTATCTCTGCGACGTGACGTTGGGGCACTATCTCTTTTCTACAGGTACTACAATCGCAGGTGCTCGAGGGAATTGGCCTCTCGCATTCCTCCACCGTTGCGTCGTCCTCGTTGCACAAGGGGTGCCCTGCTTTCGCACCAATTTTGTGTGGACGTAGGAAATCCCAGGCTAGCCCGTTGTGGTACCTCCTTCTTTCCAGCCACCTCTATTCTGTGGAATTCTTTACCATCTTCTATTTTTCCACTTGTATTTAATCTTCGACTCTTCAAGGCTTCCGTCTGCGCCCACCTGAGGACTGTGAATTAGGTGTGTGCGTTTGCATGTGTTTTGTCCCTTTGTGTGTGCCCCCTCCTTGAAAAGGGCTCTGCCCGTGAGTGGTGACGTTCTGTAAATATATATATATATATATATATATATATATATATATATATATATATATATATATATATATATATATATATATATATATATATATATATATATATATATATATATATATATATATATATATATAGAGAGAGAGAGAGAGAGAGAGAGAGAGAGAGAGAGAGAGAAAACTGATAACCGTATTTTGCTTTATACAATTAAAACCCCAGGAAAATAAAAAACAAATTTAAAAAGAGAGCGAGACTTTCGAAGGAGCAACCGTCCTTCCTCTTTCAGGCTCAAGTTTAATACCTTCCTTAGGAAGGGCTTTCAAGGGAAGTATTAAACTTGAGCCTGAAAGAGGAAGGACGGTTGCTCCTTTCGAAAGTCTCGCTCTTTTTTAAATTTGTGTTTTAATTTCCTGGGGTTTTAATTATATTATATATATATATATATATATATATATATATATATATATATATATATATATATATATATATATATATATATATATATATATATATATATATATATATATATATATATATTTAAATTCCTGGGGTTTTATATATATATATATATATATATATATATATATATATATATATATATATATATATATATATATATATATATATATATATATATATATATATATATATATATATACCGCAGGAAATTAAAACACAAATTTAAAAAAAAAAGAGCGAGACTTTCGAAGGAGCAACCGTCCTTCCTCTTTCAGGCTCAAGTTTAATACTGACAGTATTAAACTTGAGCCTGAAAAAGGAAGGACGGTTGCTCCTTCGAAAGTCTCGCTCTTTTTTTTAAAAATTTGTGTTTTAATTGTATAAAACGAAACACGGTTACAGTGTTTATTTTATATATATATATATATATATATATATATATATATATATATATATATATATATATATATATATATATATATATATATATATATATATATATATATATATATATATATATATATATATATATATATATATATATATATATATATATATATATATATATATATATATATATATATATATATATATATATATATATATATATATATATATATATATATATATATATATATATATATTAAAACCCCAGGAAATTAAAACACAAGTTTAAAAAAGAGCGAGACTTTCGAAGGAGCAACCGTCCTTCCTCTTTCAGGCTTAATTTAGTACTGACAAAACTAAATTGGCGGGCATACAGATTATTCAAGCAGTTAGTTGGTTAATTAAATGAAGTTATTAAGATTTTTAACAAAGATTGAAAATTTTGAAAAATTCTTAACGATATAATTAGTAACATCATCAAGTAAAAAATTATTATTACCATGAACATTAAAAGTATTAAAATTTTTAATAAAAAAAGATTCAACAAATTGTCTTTTAATAACACTGTCCTCGTTCACCATCAATTTCATGTCCTCCTTTCCGATTCTACGATTTTTCAAGACACGATGTTTATGTAAGGCAGAGATCTCATCTCCAGTACGAAGTGCATAATTATGATGGTATTTTCTTCTTACAAAATCCGACGTTTCTCCAATGTAAATACTCTCACAAACCTTATAAGGGATACGATAAACACCTGAGTTATTTTCATTTTTTGGCTTTAAAATTTTTTGCTTATGAAAGAATTTCTTTAGATTAGTTGGGACACTTGAAACAATTAAAAATTCTTCTGGTATAAACTACTTTAAATTCTCAGTATCAATAGGAACCTTTAAAATAAATTTATTTTTTATGTCAAATATTTAAAGACGATTAACAACTATATCATCTCTAACATTATCAACAAAAACATTTTCATTATTGTCTATATTTTCAACATCCGAGACATAAAGAACGGCAACATTCCTATCAATATTAGAAGCCAACTCACGTCTTTGTACGTCTAATTCCCGTAGTTTTCTTTCGGTGGATAATAATGCCTTGTTTACAAATTGAGATGGATATCCTAAATCTTTAAAAACTGTTTCAATGTGAGTAATCTCTTCATTTACAAATGCAGGACTGCTGAGTCTATATGCTCTCAAAAAGAAACCCTCTATTATACCTAATTTGACATGTTTTTCATGGCAGGAAAACCAATGTACGTAACTGTCAATATGTGTGTCCTTTCTATAGACCTAAAAAACAAAGTTCTCAGAACCAATCTCATTGGAAACTCTTCTGTCAACAAGACATCCAAGAATGGAAGACTTTGTTCTGTTCAAGTTCAAGAGTAAATTTTATTTGAGGGACACAATTATTTAACTCCGTCAGAATTAAAAATGGATCAATATAATCAGGAAGTATGACAAAAACATCATCAACGTATCTAAGCCAAAGGTGATCAAAACTTAAAATATTCGGGAGAAACTTTTTCTCAAAAATGTCCATAAAAATATTTGATAAAACAGGAGAAAGTGGAGAACTCATCCTTAAACCAGCAACCTGGATGTAAAATTCACCGTAAAAAGTAAAATAAGACTGAGACAAGCATAGATCTATCAATTGTAAAAACACATCAACATTCACAGGTAAAGCAAAAACAGAAGACTCCAAATATTCTTTCAGCCATATAATGGTGAGTGGAACAGGAGCACTCGTAAACAAAGAAACCACATCAAAACTCAAAAACCTGGTATTTTATGAAATTTAGAATACCAGAAGAAAATACCAGCATAATTATGAATTTCGTACTGGAGATGAGAACTTCTGCTTTACATAAACATCGTGTATTGAAAAATCATAGAATCGGAAAGGAGGGCATGAAATTGATGGTGAACGAGGACAGTGTTAATAAAATACAATTTGTTGAATCCTTTTTTATTAAAAATGTTAATAATTTTAATGTTCATGGTAATAATAATAATTTTTTACTTGATGATTTTACTAATTATATCGTTAAGAATTTTTCAAAATTTTCAATCTTTGTTAAAAATCTTAATAACTTCATTTAATTAACCAATTAACTGTTTGAATAATCTGTATGCCCGCCATTTTTGTTTTGTCAGTATTAAACTTGAGCCTGAAAGAGGAAGGACAGTTGCTCCTTCGAAAGTCTCGCTCTTTTTAAAATGTTTTAATTGTGTATATATATATATATATATATATATATATATATATATATATATATATATATATATATATATATATATATATATATATATATATATATATATATATATATATATATATATATATATATATATATATATATATATATATATATATATATATATATATATATATATATATATGATGCATTTTAGCATTCGCGTTCTCGTCAAAATTGACATCCGCATCCGCATTTCCGAAAAATTCTATATCCGCATTCGCCCTTTCGAATTCAACAACCGCATCTGCATTTTCGAAAATTCAATATCCGCCTCCGCACTTGACGAAAGTTCAATATTCGAATCCGCATCCGCAAATAAGAAAAAATGACATCCGATCCCTCACTAATGTATGTATATATATATATATATATATATATATATATATATATATATATATATATATATATATATATATATATATATATATATATATATATATATATATATATATATATATATATATATACACTGACATAATGTTGAAATGAAACTTAGAAAATATTTGAGTTCTTGATACCATTTCTAAATACTTCAGAAACTAAAGTCCCCATATAACCAGCAGACACCTCTGGAGGAGAAGCTGGGATAAATGTTGGATAGCTTAGCTGAAGTAAATGTTCACCACAGTACCCCTCTCACTAGGAACCTTTTTCCGTGTGAATACCAGGAAGTCTGGGTGGACTTGTTTATTAAGTATAATCAATTTGCCAGCTCAGCGGCCGTGGAGAGGTTGTTTAGTCAAGGCTCTGACATTCAAAGACCAAAGAGGGCAGCCATTGCATCCAGGAATTTTGAAAAATTTATCTTTATGAAAGGTAATGTGACCCTATTCAGAATGTAAGAGAAGAGCTACGAGGAGGAAGAGATCATAAATAATGGAAAAAATAAGATTAAAATCTTTCTCATTTTTTGTTATATAATTGCATCTTTCAAATAAAATAAAAAAAATTCATCTTTAAATACTTGAGCTCTATTTTGTTTTATTTTTTTACGCTTTAAAAAAAAATTTAATTTAGGAACATGTGCGCTTTTGCGCTTGCGAACTAAATTTTTGAAAAAATCTGCGCTTTTGCTCTTGCGCACTAAGTTTTTTCAATTTGAGCTTTTGCCTTTGCGGTCTAAAGTTTAAAATTTGCGCGCCCACCTCTGATATATATATATATATATATATATATATATATATATATATATATATATATATATATATATATATATATATATATATATATATATATATATATATATATATATATATATATATATATATATATATATATATATATATATATATATATATATATATATATATATATATATATATATATATATATATATATAATATGAAGCAGCAAAGGGGTCATCAATGAAGGTAAAGCGATATCAAATGAAAGGTTGGCTGGGTTATAATATAATAATAAAAGAGAACAATATTAAATACTTTACCTTCAATGTTGCTTCGCATGAAATTATGGGATAGACAAGGAGAATTTTCCAACAAGGAGAGAATGATTAAATTTATAATTAAGTGGAACAAAGAACCTACGATCTCTCTCTGAAGCTACAGGATTAACGTCAAAACCCAAAGGACAACAGAAAAGAGACGTTAGTTCCTACCACACAATATTTGAAGTAAATCTAAAATTTCTTAAGTCGTAATTATTATTTTCAACTCTGCACGAGAGTATTAACTTTTGAATGATATGAAATGTTTCAAAGAAGAATCAGGAACTTGATATATTTCAGCTTTTTAATATGCGTAAGAAAAACAAATCACATACTCACAAAACGGAACTTGAAGATACTGTCAGATACTGTAGACTTTTTAAAGCTTCACAGAAAGTATTGAAAAAACCAAAGAGACTTAAAGTGCGCTAGTGCGGAGCATCTTAAAGTATTTAATATAAGTATTGGTGCAAAAGAAATCTTTTTTTTAAACGGGGATTCCTTCTTCTCTAAACAGGCTCGGCGGAAGCCGAAGGAGCTAACGGAGAAGGAGACACTATAGGAGATGATTCAGAATCCACAGGAGGGGTGTCTGGATTAGAGGGTGAAGATTTAGCGGTTAAAGATGTGGAAGAGGAAGATGCAGAGCTTACGCATGGTGGAGCGGACGTAGATGCGGAAGCGGAATGGTCAGACTCTGCAGATGAAGGATTGTATGCAGATTCCGCAGATTGTGGAGCGGATGCGAAAGGAGCAGACGATGCGGATGAACTGGATGCAGATACAAAAGCAAGTTTTAAACGTTCAATAGAGATCATATCCGATCTGCCATTAGGAAGCTGAAGCTAAAAGCACCGATCGAAACGCTCGATAACTAAGAAGGGACCTGTATAATCTGTTTCTAAAGCTTTTCGAATACGATCGACCCGAACATACACATGGTACATGATTTTGAGGCTTCCGGTGTATAAGAACTGTCCTTGGACGGATGTAAAGGCGGAAGCACGCGAAACTCAAATTCTTTCATGGGAGATAAATCTCTTCATTAATGTATCGAAATCCTGCTTGTTCTGAGGAGAGGAAGCAAAGAGGTCAGCAGGACACAAGGAAGTTTTGCCTATAAAAGCCTGATACGGTGAGTATCCAGAGTCGTTGAGGATGCAACGCAGGCTGAGAAGAACCATTGGCAGCGAAAGTAACCAATCGTTCTTCCTGGAGGTCAAGGCGGATTTTAATGTCCTATGGAAACGCTCCACAAGGCTGTTGGACTTAGGATGATAGGAAAAGGTTCGAAGACGATGAAAACCGATCACATGATAGAGTTCTGAGAATAACTCACTTTCGAACCGAGTGCCTCTGTCTGAAATAATATAAAGAGGCGACCCAAATCTGGATCCACTGTAGGAAAGCATACGAAACAGACTTTGCAGAAATGTTGGATATGGGAATAAGCTTTCATCCATTTCGCATTACGGTGAAGGCAGGTTAGGAGGTGGTGGTAAACAGCAGAGGAATTGCCAGGAGGAAATACAGAAGGAAAAAGCGTCCACAATATCAATGTGAACCGTCTAAAGGTTTTAAAGGGGACTTTGTATGTCGTTGCACCTTGGAAGTCTGGCATTGATAGCACTCCCTAAACCATATCTCTATCCAAGTTGGGCCAAAAATAACTCGATACCTAAGAAACGATTTGATACTAGCATGGGACATACTAGTATGAAGGTCAACAAATAGCTGCCTCCTGATGGAAGCAGGAACAAAAGGACGTGGATGAGGAGTCGAAACATCACACCACACTGAAAGGTTGCCGGACAAAGAGAAGGACTTAAGTCTGTCTCTGACAAGATGGAGTTCTGGGGCTGTATTCTGAAGACGAGCATAAGATGGGAGGTCCACAGAATCAAAAGAAAGAGAAGAGACAGAGCGAGAGAGAGAGCATCAGCCACAACGATGTCGGAACCTTTTATGTGAATTACCGAGGAAATATACTTCGTCAGGAAGGGCAAATGACGCTGCTAACGATTCCTCAGCTGAAGTCCGACTATAAAAAGCGGGAACTGAAGATTTATGGTCTACACACAGGGTGACGTCACGACTCTCAAGGAAAGGTTTAAAGTGCAGCACAGATAAATTGGCAGCAAGAAGCTTGCTATCGAAAACCGAGTATCTGCGCTGAGGCTCAGTAAGTTTTTTACTAAAGAAATCAATGGGAACCGGAGTACCGTCCACCATCTCATGCATGGCAGTTCCTATAGCAACTGACGATGCATCAGTGACTAACTGGAGGTGCGTCACATCAGGGTGGGCAGAAGAAAACCATATAGTGCCCTTGATGTCATCAAAAGAACGAACAGATTCGCCAGTCCAAAAAACAAAAGACTTGGTAGGACAAGCCTTAATAAGGTCAGTAAGAGGACAGACTATCTGAACAAATTTGGATAAGAGTCGGCGGTAAAATCCTACCATACCCAAAAACCGACGAAGTGAAGCATAATCAGCATAATCTGTAGGGCGTGGATACAAAGAGATTTTAGTCTGCTTAGTAGCAGGAGTAAAAAGATCCCCCGAAGAAACGTTAAATCCAATGAAGTCCAAGGAGAAGTGGAAGAAGATTCACTTGCCAACGGACAAGCGTAATGAATGATCATGAAGGAGGAAGCGTGCTTCTCTTCTGAAGAGAAAATAAGGTCATCCATATAAACAAATACGAAAGGGATTTCACGGAAGATAGAATCCATATAACGCTGAAATGTGGCCCCAGCGTTAAGACCAAATGGCAAAAAGAGAAATTCGAAAAGGCCAAACGGGGTGATGACGGTGGTCTTTTCAACGTCAACTGGATGTATAGGAATTTGGTGGTAGGCCCTCAGAAGTTCCACTTTACTAATGATGGATGCACCATGCAGTTTTAAGGATATGCTGTGAATCAGGGGTAAAGGATAACGGTCGAGCCTAGTCACCGTATTGAGGGCTCTAAAATTTTCACTGATCTGGTTCCTTCTTAGAACGAGATGAAAGGGGAGAAACCCAAGGAGATTTAGAGGGAAGGATTACAGGGCTTTCAAAAGAATAGAGAATTCATATATTGCGACGGTGAGCTTGTCTCCGTAAGGCACCTTACTCTGGCAAAAACAGGGGCTGCATTTATATATATATATATATATATATATATATATATATATATATATATATATATATATATATATATATATATATATATATATATATATATATATATATATATATATATATATATATAGTAAAAAAAAACAGTAAAGCAAAAAAAGATGCAACATAAATTAGTTTAATTAAATAGTTATAAATTACATATTAAAATTATATTAATTAAAATTTCGACGTTTGGATTTACTCTTAAATCATTTTCTAGAACTGAAATAAATAAAAAATATCATAAACATGAGATACACTAAACTACCCTAACAATAAATACAACAAAATTACATTATATATATATATATATATATATATATATATATATATATATATATATATATATATATATATATATATATATATATATATATATATATATATATATATAATATATATATATATATAATCTTAAATTGAAACTAACATAACCAAATATATAAAACAGAACACTGA
>SEYY01000389.1:105491-145477 GCA_009176605.1 Armadillidium nasatum
ATGTTCCAGATTTTACCAGTTCAATATATGTAAAATTGAGCATACCTGTTAAGTTTTTGCTACAGAGTTGGACAGAGAAAGGTGGAGACTGTGTAGAAAAGCTTGTAGCTCGAGCCCTTCTCAGTGTAGAAGGTATGCGACAAGAGAGTTCAGAAGAACAGTGTCCATTGTAATAGAGAAAGTATAGAGAGAATGACACAAAAATTCGACCGGCAGAAAGAGACTAGAGAGAATTAGTGAGAGCATAAGTTAAAACGAAAAGCCCTAGATTCCACCTTTTCAAGGAAGGCTCCATGAATGGACCATCTCATGTGTGACGCATACTTCATAAAGGGGCGAAGAACACCGGTTTGTGTGAAAAAATTACGAAGACGCCTCATAACTCCCAACCTCTTGTATGCATGTTTAGAAAGAAAAGTAATGTGTTCCTTCTAAGAAAGATCACGAAAAAAAAACACTCAGAAAATTAAGGACGGACGAAGGTTTAAGTTCTGTGTTTTCGAAGATTTCATAATTGTGTGGAAGGGTTATGTCGAGTAGAGATGGAAGAACTGAATTTTTGAGACATTGAAAACAACCTTATTTTCTCTGCCCCAAATGAAATACAAGAAAGATCAGAGGTCAGTTGCTCCAAGGTCATCATTCTTGCGTCAATTAACTGCCATTGGGAGTGGCGTCTTTCAAATTGGAAGAAGTAATAATGAAGGGTGGGGTCATTAGCATAGTAGTGGATACGTGGTTAAGAAATTGCGAGGTCTTTAATGAAAACTAGAAAAAGAGTTGGAGTTATGACAGATAATTGAGGAACACTACTATTAATAGATTTAAATGAAGAACTGTGGCAGTTTACAACAAGCTGCTACAGAACGACCTATAGAAAATCTATAGAAAATCAGAAAGAATAAATTTAAAAATCAAACATTTGTGCAACACTCTATCGGAGGTTTTCGAAATGTCCTAGCACGACACCAAAATATTTACCGAAATGCCAGAAAGAAAGGATCAAGAGAGAGGGAAAGGAAAGAAAATCAACAGTAAAACTATTTTACAAAAGCCATACTGGCGATCAGAAATAATTTATAAGATTTGACATGTTTAACGGAGGTTGAGGTTGAGGAAATGTGACGGTAGCTGAAGGGTTGGAGAGGTCCCCCTTATTCGGTCAATGCTGAATGAGAGCACATTTCCAGCGAGAGAGGAAGATTGAAGTATAAAGACTGAGACAAAATATTTTGCCAAAGCAGGGTGCAATCTAAAAAGACAAATTTTGAGAACCACAGTAGGATACCATCAGTACCGAACGCCTTTTTAGTATTAAGCTAAGAAAAACCAGAAATCGACTTCTTTAGAAATTACAATTTTAAACATAAATGAGTTGGAGGGGGGGGGGAGTGTTGAAGGAGGAAGTATAGCTCCAAAATCATCTAAAGTTATATTAGTAGAAAAAGTCTGAGCAAAAAATTCAGTTTTTGAAAAATGTAAAATGGCAAATTGTGCTATAAGAAAATATTAGTTGAGGGAAAGAGGTAAAAAAATATTGCATTTTGTATTGAGAAATGAATTTCTGATGTTACAAAGAACAAGAACAGATTTTACACTATTTCGGAATGAAATATAAATTGCACGATTTTCTAAAGTTTGAAAACAACGATAGTTCTTGAAGGCAGCATCCCTGCGACAAATAGCACGAGAATAAGCAGAGTTAAACCAAGGTTTGTAAGGATTAGTAGAAGGGAAAGATTATAAAATGTAGTCTCCATGCCACGGTGAATCCCCTCGGTAACGCGCTCTACACAAGCATAGGGACCCCCCCATGGAAGCGATAATCATTCCACAGGAAATCAAAGAGGTACGACCGAAGGCGGAGCAGCTTGCTCACCAAAATATCTTAAAAGTTTCCTCAAAATATGAAGAAGTCTTTCTTGCGGAAGACTTAAAAATATAGAAGAGGATGCAGAGATAAGAAAGCGATCGGAAGAATCCAGAGGAAGAGTTTGACAATATAAGGAGAAGGAGTAGAAGTTCAAAAAAAGGTCTAAAATTTTGGATTTATCTCCAAGACGATCAGGGATACTAGTAGGGAGCTGCACCAACTACTCAAGAGCGTTTTGGATGAAGAATTGAAAAGCACATTCTCCGGCTGTATCATGAAAACTAGAAGAAGTCATTGGTGGTGGTGAACACTAAAATCACCTAATATGATAATATCTGAGAAAAGAGAAGTTGAGAAAATGTTCACTGTTTTTTGAGTTTTGATAGTCAAAGAATTTTGAATAGTCAGAAAATTTGGAGATAAATAAACAGAATAAATGAATTTAGACGTAGAATGATATAAAAGATTTAGCTACAAGGTGGAAAACTCAGAAGACTGAAGATTAAAAACACGAGAGTGAACAAAATCAAAGCGCATATATGCATAACAACCTCGTTTGTGTGAAAATTGAAGACAGAGACAGTTAGAAGAAACAGAAAATGGTTTGCTTTCACAACGACCAAGCACCTGGTTTCTGTCAAAAATAAGACGTTAGGTCTAAAAGAAGAGAGGTGGTGTGAAACAAAATGAAAATTGTATTGAAGACCGTCAATGTTGCAGAAATTAATGAAGAAAATAGACCAAAAACTAGGGCAAGTTTTATGCAAAGTCTTGGTAGCACCAACCTTATATCACTAATAAATAGTTTTGATAAGCAATGTGACTAAAAAGTAACTAGGTGTATTACAGATAGCAAAAAACCTAAATTTTATTATCATTGAATATTTTCAATCTTGTTTCAACCTTCGTGAACTCAGTAAAAAAAAAAAAAATTGGTATCGGTATCGGGTGATTTAAAATTATTGGTATTGGTATCGGTTAAAATTTTGATATCGCTCCATCTCTAATATATATATATATATATATATATATATATATATATATATATATATATATATATATATATATATATATATATATATATATATATATATATATATATATACCTGTATAAACGTGTGAGAAGGGGGGGGGTGACCTCATACAATAGAATTGATGAAAACTGAATAGTACAATTTATGGTAAAATTTAACTTTTTTTATGTCGTAGTAACTGTTATAATGCAGTATAAGATTAACGAACTCAAAACTAAAACGCTTACATCTCGACGTCATTGAAAATTGGACACACATTTATGAAACCATTTTTACTCGGGAGAGTCCATACTATAAACTAAATTCTTTACCATTCTTCAGGAAACACTCTACACATTATATATATATATATATATATATATATATATATATATATATATATATATATATATATATATATATATATATATATATATATATATATATATATATATACTTTACTTTTTTACCCCTTGGACCTTCCTCATTGGAAAGGCCACACTGTTTAGGAAATCCGCAACGGCCGCCGGCCGTACCCAAAGGTCTCTCAGAGAGATGTGATGGAGGGTTCTGTATTGTGTAAGGGTGGGGCATCACAGAAGGAGGTGTTCTGTTGTTTCTGGTTCTTGTATACACCTTTGACATATTGGAGATAGTGTGTTTGTATATTGTATCTATGTTTGTATGCTTGTAGGTTAGGGTGGTGGCCTGACCTTAATCTGGATCGTTTAATTTGGGTTTTGCGTGGTAATGTGTTTTGTGTATTTACTATGTCGGGGGGTTGTTCATTGAGAAGATGATTTGGTTGGCGGGTGTTGAGATAATTTAGTGTTATGATGGTGTGTATGTGTTTGTTTAGTGGTGTGTTATTTGCAGTAGGTGGAATGGTTCTGAATATGTTACTGTAGTAATGGGCAGGGGATGATTTGGGTAATTTTAGACGGTGTCTTGTGTGGTCTTGTAGGGTATAGTGACAAGGGTGTGATATGTCTAGGGTGTTTGTGTAGAATTGGGTTCCTATCATGTCTAGGTGAACACGGATCAGGAGTATTTTTATTTCGTCGTGTAAATGCTGAATTGGAGTGGTTCTAGAGCAACCTGTGATGATTCGAAGAACGGTATTTTTTATTTTTTTATTTTTTGTAATTTCTCTGTATTTGAGGGTGAGGTGGCCGGGTACCAGGCTGGAGATGCGTAATTAAGTGTTGGTCTGATAAACTGTTTATATGTTATGATGAGGGTGGTTAGTTCGTTACTGAAGATGTTTTGTGACAGTGTTCGTATGATGTTTAATTTCCTGTTTGCAGTGTTGGTTATCTTTTGGATGTGTTTTGAAGTGGTGTGTGTCATATGTGAGGCCTAGGATCTTTGGAAATTTATTTAAAGGAATGAGGATATTATTAAGTTTTACGTGGGGGTGGAGGGAAGATTGGTGTCTATCGGAAGTAATAAGAGTGATTGAGAGCTTTTAGAGGGAAGCTGTCATTCTGTTTGATTTTAGCCATGTTTCCAGTTGTTAGATGTATGACTGAGTGAGTGTGGTGGCTGTGGGTATGGAAGGGTTTTGTATCGTAATGGATATGTCGTCGGCATATGTTATTAGTTTTATATCTGGAGTTTGTGGGGTGGGTAGGTCTGCTGTGTACAGATTAAATAATAGAGGGGATAGGATGGCTCCCTGTGGGAGACCATTTCTTAGTTTTACTGTTTTTGAAAGAAGGTTTTTCTTGGAGACTTGGGCTGTACGATCGGAGAGAAAGTTGGAAATCCATTTTTTGTAATTGTTGGGTATAGGTGAGTGTAAGATTTTTTGTATGAGGTTATGTCTAGGGACTGTATCAAGTGCTTTGTTGATGTTGATGGCAATGAGTACGGTCCTGTGGGATGGTATTTTGTTGAGGCCAATTTATTATGTTTTGAGAGATAGTGATGAGGGCCGTGGTGGTTGAGTGGAATTTCATGAATCCGTGTTGAAATTAAGGGGTTTGAATAAGTGGTTGAATTTTTGAATGAATGAGTTTTTCAAAGAGTTTGCATAGTGTGGATGGGAGGGAGATCGGGCGGTATGAAGATGGGGGGTTTGGGTCTTTCCTGGGTTTTAGTTTGGGGGTAATTATTGCCTTCATCCATATTGCGGGGATGAAGTTGTATGCGTTAGATTTGTTGTATATTTGGGTTAGATATGTTGTAGCTATTGGTCCTAGGTGTTTTAGATGTAAATTTGAGATGATATATATATATATATAATATATATATATATATATATATATATATATATATATATATATATATATATATATATATATATATATCATCTCCCCTCCCCTTTACTATCGCTATTACAAGGGACACTGCTCTTCTGAACTCTCTCGTCGCCTACCTCCTCCACTGAGAATAGCACGGGCGACACGACATTCTACACAGTCTCATCCTTTCTCTGTCCAACTTTCTGATCCCAGACTTAACCGCTATGCTCAATCTTACATATACTATACTGGTAAAGTCTGGAACACACTCCCTTTATCTGTTTTCCCAACTTTTTTTGACTTGCATACTTTCAAACGCCGTGTATCTGGACACGTCAGCCAAAATCGACCTGAATAGCATTTTTCCAACTCCGGTGGAATTAGTAGGCCTCTGGCCTTTGCTCACCAGAGGATATATATATATATATATATATATATATATATATATATATATATATATATATATATATATATATATATATATATATATATATATATATATATATATATACCATGCGATTTCTCAAAAGAAATCTGTTCTTGATCCATTTCACTTGTCTTCGAGAATATTGTCTTGTTCTCTGAAAAGAGAGGAAAATAAAATCATTGAAAACTTTTTGTAAAAATTTTAATAAATTTATGTACTTTCGAAGAAGTAAATTTAGTAACTTTAAAGTATCTTACCAATTTCATCAATTTGACTGCTTCACTGTAAGTGTTTTTACTATCCTGTAGGAATTCCTTTTCTTCATCAAAGTCCAGATAATCGAGGAATTCTTTAAAGCCAATACACTGAAAAATTCCTTGTTTATGAAGACTGTTTTCAAGTGTGTTTGAAGATAAATCTGTTATACCGGAAATTAGAAATTTAACTATACCTAAGCATAAAAGTTTTCAACAATTTAAACTTAAAAAAGAAAAAATCAAACCCACCTTTATTACATAATTAAAACTGTTTCGAATAATATATATATATATATATATATATATATATATATATATATATATATATATATATATATATATATATATATATATATATATATATATATATATATATATTATATATATATGGAATAAAGGTTGTATTGATAATATTTAATTTTTTTAATTATATGCAAATAATTATTAATAATCGATACGTATCGAGATGGTTACCGATATATCGCTTAAATAAGCGATATATCGATGTAGTATCGATCTTGGGTAGCGTCATTATTGTAAAGAGATTCTGAAACGAAGCCGGTTGAAATAACACGGTTAAAAACTTGTGACTTTGTAATAGAAATTATTATATAAAATAAAAAAGGTATTAAAGCAGAAAAACATTTTAATACACCAACTATATATTTTTTTTTTTTTTTTTTTTTACAGAAAGCCACCGCTCACGGGCAGAGCCCTTTTCAAGGAGGGGGCACACACACATAGAGAAAGCTCACTTAAACATACACACACCTAACGCACAACCCTCAGGTGGGCGCAGACGGAAGCCTTGAAGAGTGGAAGATTAAATACAGAAGGAAAAATAGATGAAGGTAGAGAGTTCCACAGAATAGAGGTGGCTGGAAAGAAAGAGGTACCACAACGGGCTAGCCTGGGATTTCCTACGTCCACACAAAATTGGTGAGAAAGCAGGGCACCCCTTGTGCAACGAGGAACTAAAGGTGGAGGAATGCGAAGGCCAATTCTCTCGAGCACCTTTGCCATTGTAGTACCTGTAGAAAAGAGATAGCGCGCCAACGTCACGTCGCAGAGACAGAGGGTCAAGAGAGTTTGAAAGTAGGGGACAGTTAATTAATCTTTTAGCTTTTGACTCAACCCTATCCAGAAGAGAGGAGGACCCGGAGCCCCCCCAAATGTGAGAACAGTACTCCATACAAGGACGAATAAGACCCTTATATATTTGGAGTAACTGTTCAGAAGAGAAAAATTCTCGCAATCTGAACAGAACTCCCAGCTTCTTAGAGGCCGCTTTAGCAACCATTGTGATATGTGGTTTCCAAGATAGTTTGTTGTTTATGTTTAGACCAAGAATGTTAATGTTATTTACAGGTGAGACGGGAGAGCCATCGAAGAGGATAGGAAAGTTAGGAGGTGTATAATGTTACAATTAAGATAAAAAAAATTTCTGAAAAGGTGAGAAATAAATAGTTCTATATTATCTGAAGCTCTAGGCCAGCAGACCCTAAGCTAAGTAAGACCCTAGAGCTAGCCAGCATCATAAGCAAGACCTTATTTTTACAAGTGGTGACTTTTTAATTTGGCAGAACACGAATATAAAAGAATAAATAAATAAATAGGAAGTTTTTTGAATAAGAAAAATAAATAAAATCAAATACATAAATTGTTCCAGAGCCTAGAGCTGTAGCGTGCATAAAGGAGAGCATTTTCGTGAAGAAATTATAAATCATAGTAAAATAAACTAAGCAGATATAAAATTAAAAAAAAAAAAAAAAAAAATTGACAGTAAGGAAGAAATAATAGAAACTTTCTGAATATTTTAAAAGAATTTTAGGCCTACATCTGGAATTACCAACTCTAGCCTATAAGCTGGTCATTATGCAGGATTTAGATCTCCCATAAAATTGAACAAAAAAAAATTCATTTTTTTTGAAAAATTAATAGTACTTTTATGATAATTTAAATTCCTTTAGGCCTGGAATTGAAAATAAGATAGAAACAAAGTGACTCTAACCTATAACACGGAATATTGGTAATTGTGTACTTTAGGTACTCACATATTTTTTTAAGTTTTCATCATTAATATCAAACAAAAAGTGACTTATAGTGACAGTGTATTAGTAAACTGTGATATTTAATAAAATAAAATAACATTTAAATAAATTTTGAAAACAGTAATAATAATAAATAGAAATAAATATATAAATAAATAATGAATTTATAAAAATTCTAGCCTAGCCTGGTAAAATGGTCTTTATGCAGCATTTTGCTCTTTTGTGTAGATATTAATAGACATTTTATGAAAATACAACTGAAAATAAGCAGGCTAAGCTATTCTATTCATTGTGAATATATATATATATATATATATATATATATATATATATATATATATTATATATATAATATATATATATATATATATATATATATTATATATATAATAAATAATTAAGGTCTGCTAACTCTCTCGCAGATCGAATACATTAAACATCAATGTTTAAAGTTTGCTATAGGGGAATCGAACCCGGGCCCTATAGCACAAAAGCATAGCGTTTTACCACTACGCTGCTGGCGGTTCAAAAGAGAAATCCAAAGAGGAGGCTTATGAATTCACAAGAGCAACCTCCAAGTATTTCTCCCGACCGCGCTTGAGCGAGTGGCAAATGACCCGGGCTCGGCCCCCCCTTTCCTCTCGCAAACTAAATAGACAGATAAATAATTAAGGTCTGCTAACTCTCTCGCAGATCGAATACATTAAACATTAAATTAAACATTTAATGTATTCGATCTGCGAGAGAGTTAGCAGACCTTAATTATTTATCTGTCTATTTAGTTTGCGAGAGGAAATGGGGGGCCGAGCCCGGGTCATTTGCCACTCGCTCAAGCGCGGTCGGAAGAAATCCTTGGAGGTTGCTCTTGTGAATTCATAAGCCTCCTCTTTGGATTTCTCTTTTGAACCGCCAGCAGCGTAGTGGTAAAACGCTATGCTTTTGTGCTATAGGGCCCGGGTTCGATTCCCCTATAGCAAACTTTAAACATAGATGTTTAATGTATTCGATCTGCGAGAGAGTTAGCAGACCTTAATTATTTATCTGTCTATTTAGTTTGCGAGAGGAAAGGGGGGCCGAGCCCGGGTCATTTGCCACTCGCTCAAGCGCGGTCGGGAGAAATCTTTGGAGGTTGCTCTTGTGAATTCATAAGCCTCCTCTTTGGATTTCTCTTTTGAACCGCCAGCAGTGTAGTGGTAAAACGCTATGCTTTTGTGCTATAGGGCCCGGGTTCGATTCCCCTATAGCAAACTTTAAACATTGATGTTTAATATATATATATATATATATATATATATATATATATATATATATATATATATATATATATATATATATATATATATAATATAAATTGAAAGCTACTTTAATCTCCCACTCTGACTGTTGTTGTTGTCTGGATGATTAAATGCTTCGTAAAATAAAAATAAAGTAAGTTAGTTAAATTAGACTCAATTACCTACTATATTTAATAATTCACCTGTAACGCTAGATGCTTGTATATGGGATGACTTTATTTACTTTCATCCAGATCCATTTCAGATAATTTAAGATAACATTTATTTGAAACAATAGATATATTTGCAACAGAATCAAAATATGCTAAATAATTTATATTATTTATTATAATATTTACAACTGGACTTAAGTAATTATTATCCATGGATCTGCTTAGAAGATTTTTGAATGTTTTGGGACTGAAGCATTTCTTTTGTGTAAATGAGGACAAACAATTTCCTATTCCAATAATCTCCACAATGATAACAATTTATTTTATCTACATAACCATGCTTATTTTTAAAATGATCTTTGTAATATTTATTATAATGTGGAGGGTTTCTATTTCTATAGGGGTATCTATTTTTTTCATGTTCGTTTACGTTAAATATTGGCTTTCTATTTGGCAACAGTTTCTCAGCCTTTAAAGCAGCTTGAATACATGGATTATATGATGTAAACTCTTGTATACCGATTAATTTCTTTATTTCTAAATTTAAACCATTAATGAAAATAGATCAAAAATTGAACACGACTTTCTATATTTTCAAACTTCGTCAAAAATTCCATTACAGCTTTGCTTATTTCATCTATTTTGTCTGCGTAACCTCTTACATCTTAATTATTTTGTTTTACATTTGTAAACCTACTGTATAAATCTTGTTTAGACACTATTATTTGAAATCGCTTTGATAGGAAAGCTACTAACTCATCAAAATTTAATTTATCTTTCTCCGGATTTGTATATAGATAAGTCTGAGCTGTATCAACACACAAACATCTTAAAATATTTAATTTCCTATTCTTATCCCAGTTCTCTAAATTGTTAAATTTGTTAAATTGGTTAAGGAAGATTTTATAATTTGTTTTACCATTAAATGACTTCATCCTGCCAACTATATTTGTAAAATTTACAATATTAACGTTTCCGTTATCTTCAGCCATTGTAAATAGATATTTAGATAACTCTACACAAAAATAAATTTTATAAAAGTCTCCCTTCAGCAACGTATAATTATTTTCAATCGAAATATATAATGAAATAAATATTTTTTCAAAATTTTCTCTTGCAAAATTCAATTTCTATATTTATAAAAATTTTCAGCTATAATTTGTTACTATTTATTTCTTATCTTTCAATATTATTATATATGCATTATTAGAAAATGGAACTTTTTAAACAAACAATATTTATACTACTTCTTTATTGCCACTTCACTTTAAGCGAATTCAGAGTCTAAATTTTTTATGAAACAAATAAATTTTAAAAATAAATTAATAAAATGTCAAAATGAATAAAAAATTTTTTATAGGTCCCCAAAAAAATTGGAATAATGTCCCAACGACTATTGAAATCTGGTCCCAGCGCAATGCCACCAATGAAAGCTACTTTAATCTCCCTCTCTGACCGTTGTCATTGTCTGGATGATTAAACGCTTCGTAAAATAAAAATAAAGTAAGTTAGATAAATTAGACTCAATAGCGTAGCAATTGTAAATACAACTAGTTCTTAGCATTTAATAATATAAGAATCATAAATACAAAAATAAAGTTACATTTAAGTACTAGTCTTTAAATAATTAATGTGGTAGCGTGAATTTAAGGCTTCTTCGGATATAGGAGTAAGGATTCTATTTCAATTTATTTTACATGTGAGACATATTACCATGTAACACTAAAGAGCATTTTACCATGTACTTAAAGGATCTATTACCAGATCTTACTAAAAAACGTACGTTTATGTAGAACTTAGAGCTAAATGTCTCAAAATGTACAATGTATGTACTAAAAGAAGAGCATATTACCATGCACCTACTACAAGAACTGAGGGAATTTATTAGTCTATTGCCAGACAAATTATAGACAAGCCCATTACCAAGCAAGTCGGAAAGCTTATTTCCAAGCAGACAGCAAGCTTATTTCCAAGTAGCTGAAATATTCTTTAACTGTCTTTTGGAAATCATCTTGTAGCAAAAATGATGGAAATCAGATCCTCTTCTTACATAATATTCGCAATTATTATTTACAAACATTTCTCATAAAATTAACGAAAATAGATCCCTCCGCACAATCACCGACTGCACACCCACAACTCCTCAACAACACCTACATAATGAAACCAAAATACTACCTTTAAATAACCACCTCGAAATGTAGGCACTCAATTTTACGCAAAAACCCAAGACACTCACAAATCTCATTAGCAAGATTGAGATGTGGGCACCACCCAAACTTACAACAATACAAACATAAATTCAAAATATACCAGACATCTCCCACTTGTACAGAGAGGCTCTGGAGACCGAGTCACACTTTCTATTACACTGTCCATCCAACTCTCGTCCCAGAATCTCCTGGTGCATCACTACCTTGAAAGATCTCTGGACGAGGCCGACTGCGGCGGGCGGCTTCATTAACGAAGTGTGGCCACCTCAGCGTGGGGTGGTCCGGGGGTGAGAAGGTAAAAAAAAAAAAAAAAGGTACATATATAATATATATATATATATATATATATATATATATATATATATATATATATATATATATATATATATATATATATATATATATATATATATATATATATATAGTACCTTGTACTTTGACCAGAGGAGATTGTGTTTTAAGTTAACTCTATTTTACTTGAACAAATGATTATTTTTAAGTTATTTTGTATTGTTGGGTGATTATTATATTATTATTGATAGTGGAGTTTATTTTATTAATTTGATATTAAGGTGTGATTTCTGGAATTTTTTAAAATTGGGTAAATAACTAAAGGCTAGGGTAAGCCTAATCCTTAAGGTATTACGAAGCATTTGATACATTCTGCCTATTTGTATATTTGTTTTCATTTCTTGTAAAATTGGTTAAATTCTGGTTAAAATTGTTAAATTTCTGATTTAATTCAGATATTTTAATTAGGTGATCTAGTTGGCAGTAGACCTACAAAGTTTTTCAGATTAGGCTTCTGATAAAGTTAAGGTAAGCCTACTTTAAAAAAAAAAAACTAGCAAGTTCAGGTTTTTGTTTACTTCAAAATATTTGCTTTTAGTTTAATTTATTTTAGTTTCAGTAAGTAGCCTACCATTCAACTATGTTTATGGAATAATATATATTTAATTTAATACCAAAGTTAGATTGTTGTTCAGAGCTCTTGGTTTTTAAAATTCGACCAATTTCAAAAAAAAAATTTTAACAATATTTTTATAACTTTAATAGCCAAATTATAATTTGAGTATTTATGTTGTTTGTGGCATCTGCGGAACTGTGAGAGGGAAGCATGTTAATGAATACTTGGACATGACTTTTAGTAATAGGACAAAAGGAAACGAATGACAGTATGTTATCAATGTGCACAAGTGAGTAATACTGTGAATAGAATTGATAGAGAGATGGTATAAACGAATATGGATGGATGCAAGTGTGAATGTGCAAGTTCGAACAAATGATATAGGCTATAGAAGGTCAGAGCAAGATATAAGAATTTGATTGGGAGAATGAAAGCAAGTGGTAGGAAATGCATAGTGTCAGGCATATTACCTAAGTTGGGTGCAGGACTAAAATGAGAAAGTAAGGCCTTTGGTGCAAATAAAAGGGTTAGGAATTCATGTTTTTCAAAGAATATTCCATTTTTGGATCACTGGGAAGATTTTCAGGATAAAAATCTATTTGCAAGAGATGGAGTTTACCCTAGTGGAAGGGGTGTGCTGCTTCAAGTTACAGACAGGAGAGATATCTGTAGGAAAACTAGATAAAGATAGGAGTGAAGGGTGTAATTTTGGCACTGATAGTTGTGGAGAAGAAGGTGATTATAATACAGGTGGTGGGATTGATGGTGGTATGAATAAAAATAAAGTTGTATTACAACATGGGCCTATTAATAAGAATGGAGACAATATTAGAAATCAAGATGAAAAGTATATATATATATATATATATATATATATATATATATATATATATATATATATATATATATATATATATATATATATATATATATATATATATATATATATATATATATATATATATATATATATATATATATATATATATATATATATATATATATATATATATATAGGACATGTTGAATATGAAATGTTTATACACAAAAGCTCAGAGCCTTAGAAACAATAAGAGATGAGTTGACTAGTTTTATCATAGAGGAGGATCTTGACATTGTTTGCATTACTGAAGCATGGGTCAATAAGGCATTTTATGAAGACTCCCTACAAGAATATGAAATAGATGGATACTTGTTTTACCTATATAAACGTAGAGGAAGGTGTGGTGGAGGTTAAAAGCAATATTGAATCAGTGATAATAACTGACATTAAAACAAATCATGATATGGAATCTGTGTGGGTAGATATTCTTAAGCATCATAAATCATACAGGATAGAGGCTTTTTATAGAGCTCCTGATCAGAATCAAGTATTAGATGAAGAAATGGTGAAGGAAATCAAGGTAGCATGTCAAAATACTGTAAAAGGGTTAGTCATAATAGGAGATTTTAATTTTCCAGACATTGAGTGGAATACTTGAGTAATATGGTAATTAGAAATTAGGTATTTACAAATTGTATTCTATACAACTTTTTGAGTTAGGTGGTCCAAGAACCAACAGGCATGCAGCATTGTTAGATTTAATATTAACAAATGATAAAATGATGAAAACATTGTGAATGATGTCTGAGTAGAGGAGACTTTTGGGGCTATTGATCATTATAAAATTAGATTAAACTGGAATGTGATGTCAGGACCCAAATTGCAAGTCAATAAGTAAAAGATATTAGATTGCAGAAATGGTGATTTTAGCAAATTTCTAGCAATGCTAAATGAAATTGACTAGGATAAGGAATTTAATGTTCAAAATTGTTTTACCATGTGGGAATACTTCAAGCAAATATTGACTAATATTCAGTGTGCATGTTTTAAAGTTAGGCCTATGAGGGTGGCAAAGAGAAAATCTAGTTCATGGAATAGAAATAAAAGAGAAAATCAGTGAAAAGAGTATATGTTTTAAAATATTCAAAGGAAATTATAGGGAAGAAGATTTAGAAATTAGGAATGAACTTAACCAGTCATAACAAAAGCAAAGAGAATGGCAAAAATTAATCTGGCAAGGAATAATAATAAAGACCTGAAAAAGTTTTTTAGCTTTTATAAATTTAAAAGTAAGGATAAGAAAATTGACCTAATTAAAATTGATGAGAATTTAGTAAGTTCAGATAAGGAATTGGTTAATATTTTTAATGCGTATTTTGCATCAGTGTTTACTGAGGAACGATTGGATAACAGTTTAGAGACTAATAGCTGTTATATATATATGCAATAAATAGGTGTACAGCATTTGAAATCGAGTTAAATGAAATTAAATTTTTATTAGAACATATTGATCGATGGTGCATATGGTAGAATTCTAAAGGAGGGGAGTAGCAGTATTGAAAATGCATTGTATTTGATTTTTAAGAGGGGAGTAGCAGTATTGAAAAGTCATTGTATTTGATTGATAAACGATCAATTGCTTTTGGAGAGGTACCTGAGGACCGGAAAACAGCATATGTGGTGGACATTTATAAGAAAGGCAGTAAAGAGGATCTAGGAAACCTATAGGCCAGTTAACTTAATATCTCTGGATGTAAAAGTTTTGAAAAAGTTACTGAAAAGTCATATAGAGAAACATTTGGATGATAAGATACTGCATAACTCCCAGCATGGATTGAGGAAGGGTAGATCATGTTAGACTATGGATCGACCGGGGCCCCCGTCCCGACCCCTCGACCTTGGGCTAATAATCAGAGAAAACTGGGGTTTACCTGCCAGGGTTAAAATTGCAAACTATACTTTTTAATGGTGGATTAAATCAAACAAAATATTAGAAAATTAAGATTTTTCTTCTTGTTTTTTCATTATTTTCTCTTTCTTTTCTGTTACTTTTGACTGCTCCTCTTCTGCTGGTGAATGTTCATTTTTGTTTTGATTTTAGATGCCCCCATAAAAATTTGCCTGAAAATTTTTTACTTGAGCCACCAGGAGGTCCTCTTCTAATTTCCTGGCTGCAGATGTTACATTTACCTGTTTCGAGCCTATCCTGAAACATTGGAAAGTACTCCAATACTGCTGAAGCTGATCTTTTAGAAAGTATAAACCAAATAATTTTGAAATAATGTAGCTAAATGATACAAATTTGATACACAGCAATAAAATAATATGTATAAATACACATTGTATTGATAATTTTATATCTTACATTTTTCAAACTTTACCTTAAGGCCTTACCTGGGTAAACCTGTTGATTGTTGAATCACTATTGTGAATCAGAAAAAAAAAAAATTTGTACTTTTTACAAACTTTTATTATACAAAATCTGTTAATTTTCTGAATTTTTTTTTCTGAAAAATGCATATAATCATTAATTAAACTGAATGGTAACTATTCTACTCCCTCCTTATAATTAAATCTTATTTTCTTAACAAAAAATTTCAGTGCTTTTGACCACTTTACAAATTGTAAGAAACCCCAGCCAGAGTCCTGGTCCGAGTCCGGTCAGTTCCTATGTCAGAATAATCTTTTTATCTAGAATTTATGGAATATATTACTGAATTTATAAACAGGGGTGATCCAGTTGATGTTACATATTTATTTTGCAAAGCTTTTGATAAGGTACCCCATGTAAGACTAATACAAAAGTTGTGGTATAGGTGGAGTAATGCACAATTCGATTAAAGAGTCGTTGAAGAACAGAAGGCATTGTGTGGTACTAAATGGAAATAAGCAATTATGGAAAACAGTGAAGAATGGGGTCTCACAGAGTTCTGTGCTGGGATCACTATTGTTATTCATATATAAATGATTTAGACAAAGGTCTTAAATGTAAGGTTTCTAAGTTTGAAGATGATGCCAAAGTGGTCACCTCAGTAAGGAATAATGATGGATGCATAAAGCTTCAAGGTGATCTAAGATAGACTCCTTGGATTAGCAAATGTTGGTTACTCAAATGAAAGATTTAATTATGAAATGAATGAGGATTGGCTCGAGACTGTGGACCAAGAAAAAGATTTAGGTGTTGTCGTAGCTTATGGTAGGTATTACGACACAACTAATTGTTCGATCGTATAGTGGAAGGTTACTTACTTAAACGAATGTTGCGTTGTGTTTACTTATTTTATAAATTATTTTATTTCAGTTTCTGTTATTTCCATATGATGATTTCAAATTCCACTGAATATACTCTAGAACCAATTGCCAATTTTATCAATACTAAAATTAAAGACCGAGTAATTACACTTTGTTTTATTTTATTTTTTATAAAAAGAGTTGGTGTATTGTTTCTCTTTGTTGTTTTATTTTCTTAATACCTATCATGCAATCATTTATCAATAACTTCTGTCAATACTGTTTAAATAAATCTCTAGGTGCCTAATGATTTCAATCTAAGTCGAAAAGACCTGGCAAAGTCCAAAAGTATCAACTGGTACAAATGCGACAAACAAAAACTGTACAATGTTTAAGGTATGTAAGAAAGACAATATTTAAGAAATATTTTCCAAGTTATATGATTGGTTAATTAATTTAAATTATTTAGTAGCATTCGAACTGATGCACTAATGTCAAAAGGAAAGTCTCGCAAAATATTTCAAAGATACTAGAGTATAACTAGTTACAAAGATTCAAAAAGCTTATGTTATTGACTAAGGTCTAAAGAAAAATTTTAAAATACTTCAGAGATATCACAACATAAACAAAATAAAAACCATGAAAAATGTTTAACGTTATTTACGAAAGTTAAAAGGAAACAAGTTCGAAAATTATTTCAAAGTTATTATGATATAAACTAATGGAAAATATTCAAAATGGTCAATGTTATTTACGAATGCCAAAAAGAAAAATCTCGAAAATTATTTCAAAGTTATCACAATATAAACTAATGAAAAACATTCAAAATGTTCAATGTTATTTACGAATACCAAAAGAAAATCCGAAAACTATTTCAAAAATATTATAATGTAAACTAATCAAAAATATTCAAAGTGTTTAACGTAATTTACGAATACCAAAAGGAAAATTCGAAAATTATTTCAAAGTTGCTATGATATAAGTTAATCAAATTATTTAAAGGGCTTAACGTAATTTACGAAGACCAAAAGGAAAAGTTCGAAAATTATTCTCTAAGTTAATAAAAGGTTCAAAATAAACAATCGAAAATTTCAATCTTATTAACTAGTACCTATATGTAATTTATGTAAAATATTTTCATATGTTCTTATAAAATATACAAGTCAATTAATGGTTTTTTTTCGGTTACAAGGTAATTAAAAATTTAACTCCGTATATACAGGGTGTAAATCGTTTAAATATACTCTTCCAATTTACACTCGATCAAGTATTCTGGTTTGCTTGTTTTCCTGGTATAAATTATTTCAAGTTTTTTATCTAAAGGCTTACTTAATCTTAAAGATTCACAGGTGATTATTAAACAGAATTAGTCAGTCGTAAATCTTTGAAATAGTTCTGGGTTTCTGGATAACAGGCTTAATTATCATAATTTAATAATTGTAATTCCTCGAAAGAGGTCTGTATTGTTTAATAAGTCTCAATATTAATCACTCGAAAGAGTTCTGTAGGTTTCCAGAACAAACTAATTGTAACCTTAAATCCTCGAAAGAGGTATATATGATTCAATAACAACAGATCTACTTAATATTAAATACTCGAAAGAGTTCGGTATAGTATCAGAACAATCTGCGTTAATCTTAATTCCTCGAAAGAGGAAGTTTACTTAATTTTAAATACTCGAAAGAGTTCTGTATGTTGTCAGCACAAGTCTTACTCACTTGAAATACTCGAAAGAGTTCTGTATAGTTTCAGAACAACTCAATTTCAATTCAGTTAGGTACTGTTTTTAAATTTCAATCTTATAGACCAATATACATAAACGTGAAATATTCTCAATCTAAGAATATATTTTACTGACCCCGGCCCCGGCCAAAAATCAGGGAAAACCGGGGTTGCCGGCCGGGGTTAAAATGGCAAATTATATTTAAATTTTTTATTTTTTTAAATTTTCAGCCGATTCTGCTGAAACTTTCAGTTATATAGAT
Source organism: Armadillidium nasatum (assembly GCA_009176605.1). Classification (NCBI taxonomy): domain Eukaryota; kingdom Metazoa; phylum Arthropoda; class Malacostraca; order Isopoda; family Armadillidiidae; genus Armadillidium; species Armadillidium nasatum. Next base: position 123,965 of record SEYY01000389.1, read on the forward strand.
TTTTTACCGGTAAAAAAGTCCATTTCTAGCGTTTTTCCGAGTCTAACGGTTAAAAGTTTTTTTTTTTTTTTTTTTTTTTTTTTTGAAATTTTACCCTTTTTTAATTGAATGGCGGCGCCAAACCACTTTTTAGAATGAGCTGAAAATTGGATTATTTATTCAAAATTAAATGGGATACAAAAGTCTCTAATAGATATTTGTTCCCAGAGTTATAGGAAAAATGTTATAAGCCAAAAACTGACCAACTATAGAAAAAAAAATTTTTTTGAACTAAAAAAATACACCTTTTCAGACAAAATTTAAAAAAAAAAATACAACTATGACATTTCCTATTTTTGGTGTGTATAGAGGAGGGTGGGGCTACAAATTCCTCTATGTACTTTATTCGATGAATTCGTTGGTTTTGAGATATAGCCTTCAAAAAGGTCCATTTTTGGCCAAATTTCAAAAATTCCCAAAGTTTGAGAGGCTATATCTCGCTTCAAACAAAGAGCATTTAAATATGCACTAAATAAATATTGTTGCCCTGCCCTCTTCTAAACAATATTTACAAATAAAAAAAAATAGTAGGTAGCGTTTTTTATAAATAATTTTTTCCTCCAGAAGGGTACGATTTTTGCAAAAATTTTTTTTCAAGTGCTTATATAACTTTTTTCTAGACGTGATATCAAAAACCTATTCCCACCAATGCAAGAAATTGGGGCAAAGGTATTCAGCTAAATTTTCAGCTCATGTGGACCAGTGGTTTGATCCAGTTATTCATTTTTTTCAACTTTGGGTCCAAATAAGTTTCAAACCGTTATAGACTCAAAAAAATGCTCGAAATCAACTCAGAACTTCGTTAAAAAATTCACATACTTTGAAAATTTCAACTCAATAAGTCAAATAATAAAAAAAAAATTTCAAACAAAATATAAGAAAATTAAGATTTTTTTTTTCTTTTCTGTTTCTTTTGACCGCTCCTTTTCTGCTAGTGAATGTTCATCTTTGTGTTTTGATTTTAGATACTCCAAAAAGATTTGGTTGAAATTTTTTTACTTGTAGCACCCGGAGGTTCTCTTCTAATTTTCTGACTGCAGATGTTAACATTTAGCTATTTCGAGCCTATCCTGAAACATTGTAAAGTATTCAAATACTGCAGAAGCTGATCTTTTAGCCATATTGACTGAAAGTATAAACAAAATAATAATTTTTAAATAATGCAGCTAAATGATACAAGTTTGATACATAGCAATAAAATAACAATGATATGTTTAAATACAGGTTAAATTGATAATTTTATATCTTACATTTTTTCAAACTTTACCTTAGGGTCTTACTTAAGTAAACCTGTTGAATCACTATTATGAATTAGAATATTTTTTTTTTAAAATTTTTGTACTTTTTTTAAACTTTAACTATACAAAACTGTAATTTTTTTGATTTTTTTTTTTTTTTTTGGAGAAAATGCATATAATCATTAATTTAAGTGAATGTTGGCTATTCTACTCCTTCCTTACAATTAAATAAACCTTATATCTAATTTTCTTAACCATAAATTTCAGTGCTTTTGACCTCTTTACAAATTTTAGGAAACCCCGGCCAGAACCCCGGCCCCGGCCAAATTTGGGTGACCCCGGCCCCGGCCAAATTCCAACCCCGGTCGGTCCCTACCAATATACATAAACGTGAAATATTCTCAATCTAAGAATATATTTTCACTTTCTATAAATATATCCTATTACAACTTACGTTGTTTAAAAGTTATCAATTTACTAATAATTAGTCTCAATATTGTATTAATGTTCAGTTATGGAAAACAATGAACTTCTCAACTACAGAGCTAAATCAGAATGACTTGACTGGTTTAAAAACTTCTATACTGACTTCTGGCAACCTAGCAAGTTGTTATTTTTTAGCATTAAGACTGTTTTTCTAGCATTTTCCTTTGGGATTTTCAAGAAAATCCCTTTTTCCCTGGACCTTCTGACATCTTTCCAGATTGTTCTCTTTTGTTTACTTTTCGAATAGAAGCCGCCATTTTCAATTTGAATCTTTCTTTATTTTTATTTCTTATTTCTAATATTTCTTATAAATTTTTCAAAAAATATTTAATTAAAAATAAAAAAAACAATATATATATATATATATATATATATATATATATATATATATATATATATATATATATATATATATATATATATATATATATATATATATATATATATATAATATATATATATATATATATATATATGCTTGACTTGTTTCTCTTGATTTTCTCCAAATTTCATAATTTCCTGGGAGTTTGAACTTGTAGCCCTAATTCTGAGTTTATGCTAGACCTGATTTACTTGTTATTTTTGGTGCCTTTTCCTTATTTCTTTCATGTCTAACTTTCTCTCTCCTTTATTCTTATCGATTTACATATTTCTTATATTTCTTTATTCCCAGTTTCCAAAATCTCCAAAATTTTATTTCCTAAATCACCACCATTATATTCAAACTTCTTTTATACTTTCACCTCAGCGTTAGGGTGGTTTCTACCACAGTGTGATTTTTAGCAGTAATCTGAAAGTAATCAGTGTTTGGAAACAAGGAATAGAGCTAATAAGATCTTAGGTATAATAAATCGCAATGTAGTTTACAAAAGCAAAGTGTTTATAAGCTAGCTATATAACAGTTATGTTATTCCAGCATTAGAGAAGTATGCACAAGTTTGGGCTCCACATTTAAGAAAAGTTATAGAAATGATGGAGAGAATACAATGTCGAGCAACAAGAATAATTTCTGGCAATGAGAGTAAGAGCTATGAGAAGTTAAAGGAGTTGGGTATGTTCTCAGATGAAAGGAGATTTCTCAGAGGGGATATGATACAAGTTTACACAATATTTGCATATGACAATAATACAGAGATCACAAAATATTTTATAGTGGACTATGGAAGAGAAACTAGAGGACATGATAAGAAAAATAAAGAGAAGTCATGCCATCTAGATCTAAGAAAGTAATAGGGTTGTTAATTTTTGGAATGGCTTGCCAAAGGAGATTGTTAACTTTAATTCTTTGCAACATTTAAGAGGAACTCAATAGATATATGGATGGTTTAGGTATCGTATAGTATAACTTGAGTAAGCAAAATTGGCGGGTATATATAAAGTTTAGACCAGCTTGTGACTAAGCCTAATTGGCAGTTTTGCAGTGGGTGTTGGTTCACTGCATGTTGCATGTGTAAATTAGTTGCATAATGTCATTAGTTAGGTTTACTAAATATATGTGGGGGGAATAGTTTCATTGTTTTCTTACTCTGCAAGAGTGAACTGATAACTAGGGATAGGATACACCTAGTCTTTGTTGCATATATTAGGATATTGTGAATCAGAAAAAAAAAGTTATTTGCATTATTTTTATTTGTTTTGAATAGGACAGTCTCGATACAATGATGGGCTGTGTGGCTTCTAACTATCTCTATTTTTCTAATATTCTAATGTACTATTTTTATTCATAATGAAGGACCTTGAAGTTGATGTGAAAAACCTGCATAATTTTACAGCGACTGTCACTGGAGATATAGCTCACTTTTGAAGACAAAAAAAATCTACACAAATTATTGTCAGGGAATCATGTGATAGGATATGTACTTCTCCATATTGTACTAAATTTAACGTTAGATTAATTATTTTTAAAAAATTTGCGAAAGTTTTTTTCTTTTCTTTTAAATGAATGAAACTACAAAAATGTGAGAATGAGACTTTCAAAAGCTGAGAGTACTTATTTGTACGTTAAATTTAAAGTATTGAATTATGATGGTTAAATTAAATATGTAAAAAAAAAAAATCATAAAAAAAAAAATATTTCATTGGTCCTTATATTAAAAGTAACTTTAGGATACTAGAAATTACGAAATGAGCATAATATTAAAAAATATACACATGAAAATTCGTACCTTTGGATTTGGCGATTACTGGATAATACAAAGACCAAAATTCTGATAATTCTTTTAAAAGTCCTTGCATCATCATTGCATCAACTCTTTCATCCAAGCGCTTATCGAGAATTTCCTAAAAAAAAAAAAAAAAATTTTAAAAGTGACTTAAAAGATGGGGATGTTATGGCAGAGAAGGATGAATTGAAAAGAAAAAAAAAAGAAAAACATTTATAATTAAAAAGAGAGAACTATTTAATTGACAGCAATGTTAATTTTATGTCTTGGGATATGCCACAAATATGACAAAAGTAATATATTAATATAAAAAATTACATACATGTTAGAATACTCAAGCACACATATACATGCATGTAAATACTACAGTTTCTTCAGGTTATACAAGGATTGATCTTGCAATTATGTATTAGAAAATATACATTAACACTTATTGATGTACAGCTGAAATGTGTAAACTAATGCGCACACACATATATATATATGCATACATACTACCAAAAAGTCTTATTCTTTTTACAGATAATCCTCTTTATAAATAATGAAAACAGTAGAATAGAGTTAACTGGAAGATTATATTAATTACAGAAAACTAAAATAATTCATAATATATAAAAATGTCCCAAATAATAATACTTGGATTAATTCCTGTATCAGTAAATGATTACAACTTAATTTCTTTTTTAAATAAATTGGTATATTACAACTATTAAAATCCCTCTAATGCAATTAAGTATAAAAGACTAAATAAATATATGTACTTTTGAGCTACTATCACACTGTACTGTTAATCTATTTTAAGTTCATAAAATAAATTATGCTAAATATATTTTCAATTTATAAAATATAATACAAAATAAGTTCATTCTGATATCTGGAGACAATGCAAAATAAGATGGTTTGAAATGAATAGCTTTGACTGACAAGTTTAATTAGTACTACTTTGCAGATTTTCATTTACCTACTAGAAAGACAGAGCAAGTGCAACCACTTAGTAGTTCACTGCCTGAACAAATGTTCAAACTGGAACTACAATCCAAAATCTAATAATGCTCTATGTGACTTGATTGTTACCAAAAATGGAGAGAGACAGATAGCTGCTGAATGAGAAAAATATGATAAAAGCTTTTGCCAAAATCCAAAAAATGCTTTAATATATATAATACCACAGTAAAACATTTACTAAAATATTGAAAGAGTAAGACAGGATAAATATCACCAGTCCTTGTAGAGGCAATACTGATGAACTAAGAATCAAAAGAGCCAACATCCTTTCAAATTCTTTTCCCTAAGATAGAATGAAAATCTTAAGAAACTTGGAAGTAAAAGAATAATGGCTTGATATATATATATATAATATATATATATATATATATATATATATATATATATATATATATATATATATATATATATATATATATATATATATACAGGGTGTATCATTAATATTGCGAAAAAATCCAGTATGATATTCCTTGCAGAAATATAAGATAATATGTGAAGATAAACATTTCACCGAAAACACCTCGTTTCCAAGATACAAGGTGATGGAACCTATTGAGAAATGAAGTTACAATAAACAGGAAAGTAAATTTGCAGACGTAATTAACAATTTCATTCAATTAATTTAATATAAGAATACATACATTACTACACAGAGGAAAATATACAACAGAAATAGGACAAAGCAATGGTGCACGAAGGTTATAACAAATGTTGAAAATGAGCACCCCCAGCGGCAATACAAGCCTCTATTCTGCGACGCATTGATTGGCGGACACGTTCAAATATACCGTGTGTGTGCTGAATTGTGTCACAACATTCGATTATGCGAGCCCTTAATTCTTCGGAACTTTCAAATGTTGTTCCATAAACCAAATGTTTCAGGTGCCCCCACAAGAAGAAATCCAATGCATTTAGGTCTGGAGACCGTGGAGGCCAAGGTTCTGTACCTCCCCTACCTATCCAACGGCGTGGATATACAGTGTTCAAATAGTTACGGGCAACTGAACAAAAATGAGCCGGAGCGCCGTCGTGCATGAAATACATTTTCGATCTTAATTGCAATGGGACGTCTTCCAGGAGTGTAGGCAGGTCATGTTCAAGAAAGTGGCGATACACATCTCCAGTAAGCCTCGCTGGTAAAAAGAATGGACCTATCAAATGGTCGCCAACAATTCCGACCCAAACATTCAATGAAAACTGGTGTTGATGGCGGCTTTCAACTATTGCATGTGGGTTCTCATCCGCCCATATGTGATTGTTGTGGAAGTTCGATATGGCGTCTCTGGAAAAATTTGCCTCATCAGGTGAAGAATACTTCTGCTAAGTGGTGAAGGGTTGTGTGCAATTTTCTGTTGCATCCATCGACACAAAGCTACTCTAGCAGGAAAATCAGTTGGTAAAAGTGCCTGCACACGTTGGATGTGATAAGGGTACAGAAGTTGATTTTTCAATACCCTGAAAACTGTCGAATGACTTACATGCAGTGTTGCAGCAATCTTTCTGGTACTTGTTGTAGGACTGTCCTCAAGTTCTTGGAGAACCTGTTCTTCGACATCTGGAGTTGATACTGTGCGAGGGCGCCCGTTTCCATTGGTAAGTTTTTTAAAACTTCCTGTTTCTCCAAGACGTTGATGGAGACGTGCAAACATAGTATGATGCGGTATGACACGATTAGGGTACATTTCTTCATAGAGACGCATGGCTGCTAATGAATTACCGTTCGCACGACCGTAAACAAAATGCATATCGCACATTTCACTATTTGTGTAATTCATTTTAAAAGTATGAGAACCACTTGATCACAGCACTTGACGCGACAAGGACTAGTTTATGTATAAATGAAGCGAGATACGCAACTAGTAAATAACAGGTAGGTTACCCTTCACACGGTATACTATTTTTGCTTATTATTGAAGGTTGTGATGTGGCACGGGACGGACAATGGAATATATCGGGTATGTCCAACATACGTTTCCTCACCTTGTCTCTTGGAAACGGGACGTTTTCGGTTAAAGGTTTATTGACAAAAAGTATCTTACATTTCTGCAAGGAATATCATACTGGATTTTTTCGCAATATTAATGATACACCCTGTATATATATATATATATATATATATATATATATATATATATATATATATATATATATATATATATATATATATATATATATATATCCACCAGAGTTACGGAGAAACTCTAAAACCTTGTCAAATTAAATACCGACATGTCCCAGCATACGGCGTTTAAAGGTGTGTAAATCATAAGAAGTTGGGAAAATAGATGAAGAGAGTGTGTTCCAGACATTACCAGTAACTCTGAATACACGTAAGATTGAACATAGCGGTTAAGTCTTGTGTCAGAGAATTGGGCAGAGAAAGGATGAGATTGTTTATAAAGACATGTCGCACAAGCTCTTCTCAATGGAGGAGATATGCGACGAGAAATTTCAGAAGAACAGTAACCATTGTAATAGTGATAGTATAGAGAGACTTACGCAACAATTCGACACTCAGAAAGATTGGAGAGAATCAGTGAGAGCAGGATACTTGATAAAACGAAAAGCCCTAGACTTTACCTTCTCAATGAGAGCTGTATGAGTGGAATCACCCAAGATGTGTGAGGTGCACTCTATTCAGGAGCGAGCAACACCTTTTTAAAGGGCAAGAAATTGTGGTGAAAGTGAAGAAATACTGAAGTTGCTCAGAGCAACTAACCACTTAGAATTTTATTTTAAAAGAGAAGTAATGTTCAAATAAGATCACGAGAAAAAGAAACACCGAGAATATTAAGGATTTGAGGCTTGGGTTGAGTGATTTGGAAGAAGATATCATAGGTTTATGGAAGATTGTGTCTTGAAGAGAGATGGAGGAATTGAGTTTTGTTGGCATTGCAAACGAACATGTTTTCTCTACTCCAGTTTGAAAGCGTCATAGATCAGGGGTCAGTTGCTTTTATTAGGTGCTGAAATTGCAATTAAATTGAAAGGAGCAATTAAGGGGGGAGTTATCGGCAAAAAAGTGAATATGAGATGAAGTTCAGAAACAAGGTCAATAATGAAAAGCAGAAAAATATTTTCGATAGGACAGAAAATCCTTGAGGAACACCCCTATTAATAGATTTAAAAGATGAACAGTGTCCAACTATAATAGCTGTTATAGAATGATTGAACCGGAAATCTGAGAGGAGGCCACAGAGAAAAAATATTTTCCGAAAGAGGGAAGTTTGGAAATCAAAGATTTGTGCCAAACTTTATCGAAAGATTTCAATATATCCATCTCGATAGTAAAGAGATGGTGACGCAAAAAAATTCGACTTGCAGAAAGAGATTGGAGAAAGAGCAGTAGAGTTGATAAGACGAAAGCCCTTGACTCTACCTTCTCAAAGAGAGCTGTGTGAATGGAATCTCCTCAGACGTATGAAGCATACTTCACACAAGGATGAACAACAAAAATAAATAGAGCAAATAACTGGGGTGGCGTGAAATAATTACGAAAGCTCCTCAGAACACTCAACCTCTTAGAAGCTTGTTTAGAAAGAGAAGTGATGTGATCTTTCCAAGAAAGATCACGAGAAAAAATACGTCGAGAATATTAAGAACATATGAAAGTTTGAGTTTTGTGTTTTCGAAGAAGACATTAAAGTTGTGTGGAAGATTGTGTCGAGTATAGAGTTGGAGGAACTGAGTTTTTGAGACATTGAAAACAACCAAGTTTCTCTGACCCAATTTTAAATACGTAACAAATCAGAGGTTAGTTACTCCAAGGCTACCCTTCATGAGTTTATCAACTGCTGTTGGGAGGGACTTCTTTATAACTGGAAGGAGTAATGAAGGGTGGATTTATCAGCATAGGAGTGGATAGGAGATGAGGTAATTGACAGGCGATCATTAATGAAAAGCAGATAAAGTATTGAAGATAGGATAGAATCCTGAGGAACAGCACTATAATAAATTTAAAGGAAGAACGGTGGCCGTCTAAAACAGCTGCCATAGAACGACCAAAAGAAAATTAGAGATAAAATCATAGAGAGAGAAGGATAGATACCGAAAGAGGGAAGTTTAGAAATCAAAGCTTTGTGCCAGACCCTATCGAAGGCTTTGGATATGACCAGCACCACAGCAAAGGATTCACTGAAGTGCCGAAGAGCTGAAGACCAAGAGTCAGAGAGAAGGGAAAGAAGATCACCAGTAGAGCGATTCTTACGAAAGTCATACTGACAATCAGATATAAGATTAGAAGAATTGAGATGTTTCCAAATCTTCCTGTTAAGGATAGATTAGAATACTTTAGAGACAAAGGAGATTTAAGAAATGGGAGGGTAGTTGGAGGGTTAAGAGGTTCCCTCCCTTATTCGTCAAAGGCTAAATGAGCGCAGATTTCCAGCAAAAGGGAAGGTTGAAGTAGAGAGACAAAGACGAAATAGTTTATCAAGGCGGGGTGCAAGCTCTGAAACACAAGTTTTGAGAACCACAGGAGGAATACCATCAGGACCGTACGACTTCTTAATATTAAGCTCAGAGAGAGCAGAAATGACATCTTTTAATTTTAGGCATAAATGAGTTACTTCTAAAGAGTTGAAGGAGCAACGTGAATTAGAGGCAAAAGTTTGAGCTAAGAGTTAAGCTTTAGAAGAAGGTAAAACAGCATCTGTGCCGTCAGAAAATATTAAAGGACGAAAAAAGGAAGAATCAGAGTTACAGTTGATATTTTTTTTGCAAAATACCAGAAAGATTATTGCATTTTCTAGTTAGAAAAGAGGTTTTAGTGTTACGATGGATAGATTTGCATGATTCCGGGATGATAATATAATCCCTGCGGATAGAGCGGGAACAAGCAGAGTTGAACCAAGGTTGGTTAGGTTTAGTAGAAAGAAAATAAAATAGAATGTACGCCTCATACCAGAGAGAATTACCTTGGTGATGCATTCTGCACATTCCGAGGGACTCCTTCCGCTGAAGTAATGATCATTCCACTCACTGGAAATCAAAGAAGTACGACCGTAAGTCCTACCAGCTTGCGGAACCAAAATGCCACATGAGTCCTTTCAATAAAGGGGATATTTGCTGCGTAAGTCTTAAAGAAATAGAAGAGGATACAAAGATAAGATGATGATCGGAGGAACCCAAAGAAGAAAATAGTTTAACCGTATAAGGAGAAGAATTAGAAGTTATAAAAACGTCTAGAATGTTGGGTTCATCTTCAAGACGAAACGGCTTAAGGTAGTTTTGGATAGCGAAATGGAAGGCACGTTCACCAGCTGTATCATGAGAACTATAAGAAAGCCATTGGTGGTAGTGAACATTGAAATCACCTAATATGAGGATATCAGAGAAAGGAGAAGAAGAGAGATTGTGCTCTATTTTGAAGTTTAAATAGTCGCATAATTTGTTAGCATATATATATTTCTTTTTTATTTCACCTCTGGTTTGCAAAAGCCAGAGGCTTACTAAGATTCCACAAGAGTTAGGGGGGAAGACGGGACCTTAGTCAAATCAAAGGCCAACATGACCTGATACACGACGTTTGAAGGTGTGAAAATAGAAGGAAGTTGGGAAAATAGAAGATGGGAGTGTGCTCCAGACTTTACCAGAAGAATACATGTAGGACAGAGCATAGCTATTAAGTCTGGGGTCAGAGAGTTGGACAGAGAAAGAATGAGACTACGTAGAAAGTCGAGTCGCACGAGCCCTTCTTAGTGGAGGATGTATACGACGAGAGGGTTCAGAAGAACAGTGTCCATTGTAATAGCGATAGTATAGAGAGATGACGCAACAATTCGACGGGCAGAAAGAGATTGGAGAGAATTAGTGAGAGCAGGAGAGTTGATAAGACGAAAAGCCCTAGACTCCACCTTCTTAAGAAGAACTGTATGAGAGGAACCACCCCAGATGTGTGACGCATACTCCATACAGGGGCGAACAACACCCCTATACAGAGCAAGCAACTGGGGTGGATTGAAGAAATACTGAAGGGGCCTCAGAACACCTAACCTCTTATAAGCTTGTTTAGAAAGAGAGGTAATATGATCTTTCCAAGAAAGATCACGAGAAAAAGAAACACCAAGAATATTAAGAACAGATGAAGGTCTGAGTCTAGTGTTTTCGAAGAAGATATCATAGCTGTGTGGAAGATTGTGTCGAGTCGAAAGATGGAGGAATTGAGTTCTTGAGGCATTGAAACAACCATGTTCCCTCTGCCCAATTTGAAATAACAGATAGATCAGAGGTCAGCTGCTCCAAGCAACTTTCTTTGTGTCTAGTAACTGTTGTTGAGAAGGGCGCCTTTCAAATTGAAAAGAGTAATGAAGTGTGGAGTCATTAGCATAGGAGTGGATAGGAGATGAGGTAATAGAGAGAAGGTTATTAATGAAAAGTAGAAAAAGCGTTGGGAATAGGACAGATCCTTAAGGAACACCACTATTTATTGATTTAAAGGAAAAGCGGTGGACGTCTACAACTGCTGCTATAGAACAGCCGGAAAGGAAATCAGTGAGAAGGTCACTGAGAGAAGGATTGATTCCGAAAAAAGGAAGTTTGGAAATAAAAGATTTGTGCCAGACTCTATCGATAGATTTCTATATGTCTAGCGCAACAGCAATAGATTCACCGAAATGCCGAAGAAAGGAGGACAAAGAGTCAGAGAGAAGGAAAAGGAGATCACCAGTAGAGCGTTTCTTACGAAAGCCATACTGGCGATCAGAGATAAGATTTGAATAATTGAGATGTTTCCAAATCTTCCAAGATTCGAAAACTATAGAAAGAACTAAGGTTAAAGAAATTTGACGATAGTTAGAGGGTTGAGAAGGGTTCCCTTTTTGGCACAGGCTGAAAGGGCACGTTTCTAGCAAGAAGGGAAGGTTGCAGTAGAATGACATAGACGAAAAAGTTTACCAAGGCAGAGTGAAAGCTCAGAAGCACAAGTTTTGAGAACCACAGGAGGGATACCATCAGGACCGTACGCCTTTTTAGTGTTAAGCTCAGAGAGAGCAGAAATGACGTCTTTAAAAGAAATTATAATTTTAGGCAGAAATTAGTTTGAGGGGGTTGAAGGAGTAGGAACAACTCCGGAATCATCTAAGGTTGAATTAGAAGCAAACGTTTAAGCGAAAAGTTCAGCTTTAGAGGAAGGAAAAACGGCAGTTGTATCGTCAGAAGATACTAAAGGAGAGAAAGAGGAAGAAGCAAAGTTAGAGTTGACATTTTTGGCAAAATGCCAGAAAGGGTGAGAAGAAGAGGAACCAGAAAGATTGTTGCATTTTAAACAGAGAAAGAAGTTTTTACAGTTACGGAGAAAAGATTTTGCACGATTCCGGGATAAAACATAAGTTACATGAGCTACTGGATTTTGAAGACGACAGAAGTCCCTGAAGGCAGCATCCCTTCGGCGAATAGCACGAGAACAAGCAGAGTTAAACGAAGGTTTTTTAGATTTAGTGGAAGAGAAAGAATATGGAATGTACGCCTAAATGCCAGAGAGAATCACCTCGGTAATGATCTCTGCACACTCAGAGGAACTCCTCCCGCGGAAACAATAATCATTCCATGGAAAATCAGAAAAGTACAACCACAATTCAGACCAGTTAATGGCACCGAAATGCCAGAAATGTCTCCTCGCCGAAGGCAGGGGCCGTTCTTCCGTAAGACTTGAAAAGACAGGACACGATACAGAGACAAGAAGATGATCGGATTAACCCAGAGGAGGAAAGAGTTTAACAGTGTAAGGAGAAGGAAAAGAAGTTAAGTAAAGATCAAGAATGTTGGGTTCATCACCAAGGAGATCAGGGATACGGGTAGGGAGATGCACCAACTGCTCGAGGTTGTTCTGGATAGAAAATTGGAAGGCGAGTTCACCAGCTGGATCGTGAGAACTAGATGAAAGCAGTTGGCGGTGGTGAACATTGAAATCACCTAATATGATGATTTCGGTGAAAGGAGAAGAATAAAGAATGTGTTCTATTTTGGAGTTAAGATAGTCGAAGAATTTTAGATAGTCAGTAGAGTTAGGAGATAAGTAGACAGAACAGATAAATTTAGTTGCAGAGTTGCAAGAAAGTTTAAGCCATAAAGTAGATAATTCAGAAGACTCCAAATTAGAGACACGAGAACAGACAACATCGTTGCGCACATATACGCAACATCCGCCTTTGGCTGAAAATTGAGGAGAGAGACAGTAAGAGGAAACAGAGTAAGGCTTGTTGTCAGAGCACTCAAACACCTGAGTTTTGGTTAAGAATAAGAGATGAGGTCCAGAAGAAGAGAGATGGTGTTCGACAAAGTGAAAATTAGTAAAGAGACCGCCAATGTTACAGAAGCTAATGAAAAAGGAAGATCGCGCATCAGGGCAAGCCTGCATAGAGGTCTTGGTGGCGCCAACGCCATCATAGGAGGCCACCAACTCCCAATTGGTGATTTGGAAAGGAGTGGATGAGGGGCATTCTTTGGATGCCGCTCCTCATAGCATCTCTGAGGGAGTTTTATGCTCCGCCATTTTGTTGATGTTACATTAAAGGTAATGAAGGAGTATGTGCTTGTAAATTTGTAGGAACATGAGAAGGGAGTTAAGGGAAGAAAAATTGGAAGCATAGACACTCCAGTGTGAGAGAATGGTACACTAGAGACCCTCTAAGAAGGTGAAACGCGAAAAGAAACGAATTAAAGGGCAACGGAGTGAAACGGAATGGTCTAGCCCAACCTATCACCCCACGGTTAAGCCCAATGTGGGGGGCACTTTCATCGCTTCGGACGGCGCTAAGTCCTCCCCCTAAATATATATATATATATATATATATATATATATATATATATATATATATATATATATATATATATATATATATATATATATATATATATATATATATATATATATATATATATATATATATATATATATATATATATATATATATATATATATATATATATATATATATATATATATATATATCTATATATATATATATATATATATATATATATATATATATATATATATATATATATATATATATATATATATATATATATATATATATATATATATATATATACATATATATATATATATATATATATATATATATATATATATATATATATATATATATATATATATATATATATATATATATATATATATATATATATATATATATATATATATATATATATATATATATATATATATATATATATATATATATATATATATATATATATATATATATATATATATATATATATATATATATATATATTATATATATATATATATATATATATATATATATATATATATATATATATATATATATATATATATATATATATATATATATATATATATTATATATATATATATATATATATATTATATATATATATATATATATATATATATATATATATATATATATATATATATATATATATATATATATATATATATATATATATATATATATATATATATATATATATATATATATATATATATATATATATATATATATATATATATATATATATATATATATATATATATATATATATATATATATATATAATATATATATATATATATATATATATATATATATATATATATATATATATATATATATATATATATATATATATATATATATATATATATATATATATATATATATATATATATATATATATATATATATATATATATATATATATATATATATATATATATATATATATATATATATATAGTATATATATATATATATATATATATATATATATATATATATATATATATATATATATATATATATATATATATATATAATATATATATATATAGAATTATAATATATATAAGGATTAAATTAATTATATATATTATAAAAATATATTATATATAAAAAAATAATATAAGCGTGCTTCGAATAAGGCGTTTAGAAATTAAGGTTCTTTTCGATACTAGATTTTACGTTATAAGAACAAATGATCGACAAGAATCAGTTTTGAATAAATAATTTAGGTTCAACCCTTTAACTTTGCAAGTACAACATCGCTTTGTAAGTTTTCAACATTACATTTACATTTGCAAGTACAACATTGCGTAGTAAGCCTTCAACATTACTTATAATATTGCAAGAACAACATTGCTTTGTAGGCTTTCAACATTACCTATAACAAGATCAACACTGCTTAGTAAGGAACACCTTTACTTTTAATATATTTGTAAGATCAACGTTACTGAGCAAGCATCAACATTACTCTCAGGTAAGCTCTTAACATTACCAGTTAAAAGGTAAGAACAACATTACCTTCCTTACAGCTTGCATTTGTAAAAATCGAAGCTGGGATAAGCCTCAAACGAGTTCATAAAGAATGATTTCTAAATTAACAATATTATAATTAATTAAATTCCATTTTATGATAAATAAAGTTTTATTAAAAAATTAAAAAAAAATAAAAAATAAATAATAATTATATATATATATATATATATATATATATATATATATATATATATATATATATATATATATATATATATATATAATATATATATATATATATATATATATATATATATATATAATATATATATATATATATATATATATATATATATATATATATATATATATATATATATATATATATATATATATATACTATATTTATGTTTTAGTGAATTTTCATTTACCAAACTTCTTTTTATAATAAATAAAGATATTTCAGCTATGCAGGCAATCTTTAGGCCTTTGATATTTATATAGAAGCACTTAGTAAGTTTTTACCAAATCCTACATTTCACAATGCAAATTAAGAAGAACGAAAACGAAGAAAATTTATGAGTGCCAAATTTAATCAAGATGTTATTTAATTTATATTTATATTTTAACATATTTTGGTGGAATGTATATCTTATTATTTAGTTTATTAATAAACAATTTTCTGAATCAAAATTAATTCAAATTTGATGCTTAGTTTATTTATTTATAATATTAGTGCTCAATGTGGCTGGTCGAGTTTTTACGATGAACATGACCGCCAACTTTCTAGTAATAAATGCATTTAAGATTTTACCGATTGTAAAGATTTTCTTGAATATATTAAGTAAGATTTTAATTAAATATATACAATTTTATTTATTTATTGGCGATTTTTACTCAACAAGTAATTTTATAAGTTCTAGATTAGCTAAAACTTAAAGAAGTATTTTGTCGCTCATCAGGATCTAAAAAAAGTAGTTCCTAAATCTTCAAATTAATATAACCAAAGGTCAATGTATTTTTAAAATACAGGTGTAATCAATAAAATATAAATAAGATTCTTCATAATTTAGTAAATAAAAGTTTATTTGAGACTTATTCTTTCATTATTATAATTTATCTTTCCTGTATATTTTGCGCCGAAGTTGCTTGTTACTCTTTTGATCAAAATTTTATAATAAGGAGCAAAAATAAAAAAAAAAATTATGGACTTAATTTATTTTCAAATAAATTATATATTATTATTATATTACAAATCTCCCTTTCTAGAATAAAGTAATTTATTTAGAGAATAAATTAGGTCTAAATTAAAAAAAATAAATATATTATATATATATATATATATATATATATATATATATATATATATATATATATATATATATATATATATATATATATATATATATATATATATATATATATATATATATATATATATATATATTATATATATATATATATATATATATGAAAAACTAAATCCTTCTATTTGGTCAGTTTAAGAATAAATCATTTTATTTTGTCAATAAAAAAAAATTCTTTTCGTCAACTTATTAGTAAACTTAACTAATTCTATTAATTAATTAATGTCTAATCTATTTAAATTAATTAATTGTTTCAAGCCTTCTTCCATCTGTTCATCTTCACTTAAATACAGGTCTTTCTGTATTTCTGACGAGATATCCATTTTAGTTTCTTTTACAGGAATAGCCTGGGATGAGGAGGAGGACTTAGAAGAAGACGAAACTGATGAGGAAGACGATGAAGACGAGCTAAAAGAAGAAGAAGAAAGTGTTCTCTTCCTAACAAGTCTCAATTCTTGTTTATTTGGAGTAATCATTATTTCCGTGTCTTGTAGTTTGGAAGCACATTCTTTTGATATATCGTCCATTTTATCGTCTTCTTTTTGTATTGTAGGTGATTCTTCAAATAATTCTTTAAATCTTGTTTCTAACTTCTCATTTAATTTTGGGATCGAGGTTCTTTCTTTTTCTTCTGATTGTGCTGTTTTAACTGGAATTTGTTTCAAATATCTTTGTTCAGGTTTATAAAATGTTTTCTTGGTGTGAAAATTCTTTTGTGAACATCTGTTTCTTTTCACAATTTGAGAAGGCGTATTGGAATGTTTTTGACCCTTTTTCCAAAATTAAGAAAAATTAGTTTGTGAGGGGTTGCTCACATTGTTTCTTCTGAACCAAAAATCATTGTATCTTGATCCCTTGTTTATCAGTATTATCCTCCACCATTTTTCTTGGCGAACCTTTAATTCCATTTTCGTTTCTTGTAATCCTTTGATGGTCATGGTTGCTGAATTCTATTAATAAATGGTACAGATTGGGTGACCTCTTAAAAACCTTATATAGATGGAACATAACATCCTGTATCTGTAGACAGGTTTTATTTCCGTTATATTGGTTTATTATTGTTATATGGGTCTCTCGTTCATGAAAATAGCCAGCATGCCAATTTCCTCCTATCAGTCTGTATAAGTTTGAGCCTGCTTTTTTTTCAATGTTAACTGGCCAAGAAATACCATTATTAACTGACTTCATTAAAAGCCAAAAGAATGTATTTGGTAACATAAAATTGGTATCCATTTAAATTAATTATTTTTCCTGTAAAAGAATAGAAATTTTGAGAAACAAAATAATTTAAATTTAGTTAATTTAATCAACTCTGGCAAACTTAAAAAATATATTCCTAGCCCCGAATTATGGTGCATTTTGGTACCTAAATCACAATAGTTCTATTTCAGCTGCCTTACAATAGACATCCCGAAGGAACTGTTCTATTTTGAACTTAATCGGTAAGGAAATGTCTTTGGCAAAACCATGCCAAATCCGCAAGGCTAAACAAACCATAGAGGCAGCTTCGTTGAGCTCCGTCTAAAATAAACAAAACCTAGAGGCAGCTTCGTTGAGCTCCGTCTAATATAAACAAATTCATCATTGCAATGATTATTTTTTTTCTAATTTATTTTATAAATTCTTTCTTTCGTTAAGTTTCCCAAATAATTTACGTTTTCTTTAAAACATTCTTAAAATTAAGACAATAAAAACTACATATAAGGCCAACTAAATTTCTAGATTTGTACTCAATAGGTTTCTTTTGGAGTCGTGATACATCCTGGACTTGCCCCTAAGATCTTAAATTATAATTATTATTATTATTATGATTATGATGGTTATTATTATTATTATTATTGTTGTTATTATTATTATCATTTTGATTAGGATTGTTATCATCATCGTTATCATTATCATTACCATTATTATTATTATGATTATGAATATGATTATTATTATTATTACACAAATAGTCAAATTCTAATTCAGAGTCAGAACTATCACTATAGGTTTCCGGTTCATCATTAGTCATTTGGTTATCATCAAAGTTATTTCCTTCCCAAAGGTAGGGAACATAATTTGTATTTGAGAAATTACATTCTTTCAGTCTTTTTATATGAACTTTTTCTTATCTTTTATGGTTATCATATATGTGTTTAATAGTATAGTTTACAAGAGAATATTTCTGGACTACTCTATAGGGCCCTAGATCTCTCAGTTTTAATTTACACCCTTTCCCAACTTTATAACTATCTTTTAAGAAGATAAAAGAACGGGTTAAAGCTCGAATAAGGGTCAGTCAAGATTGCTAGCCCAAGATTGAAGATTAACTACAAAATAGAAGACTCAACAAGAGAATAAGCCAGCTATTAGAAGAACTATATGGAGCTCTTGACCATTAGGTGAGAGTAAGCTCTGACCATTAGGTGGAGATAAATCCATTCTTCAAGGATAAAGAAAGGAATCGACAAGAAGAAACTATATGGAGCTCTTGACCTTTAGGTGAGAGTAAGCCTCTGACCTTCAGGTAGAGGATAAATCCATTCTTCAAGATTAACGTCGTGAACTCATCGTAAATCCTTCGGAGAGATATAAGAACGCCATTTTAACTAGGCTTACATTTATTCACGCTACCATGTAAATATATTATTATAACTACAATATAAAGACTTATTTAACCTTTTTGTCATACTGATTTGAGCTAAGAAGTATTAAAAGTTTAGAAGAGAAAGATCATCATCAAAGAAACTTTTAAAATATATATATTTAAAGGTGCATAATAAAATCAAATGGGTATCGATATAAATATTGATACATTATCAATATTTTTTCTAGTAGAAAATTGAATTGAAAAACAATTGTTTTTCCTTTATGCGAGTCATAGAAGGGAGTTTCAAGGTCGATCGACATGTATTACTTGAAAAAAAAATTTCTCAGGATCCGTTTGGAATTATGAAAAACTAATTGGCAGATTTTGAATTAGCAATGATGTTACTAAAGAAGTACTTATTTTTTTCCATTTTTTGGAAAAATTTTCACCAAAAAAAATTGAGGTCATTGTCCCCTTTTGGGAATATTTTGATTGGTCTTATCTCAGTAGTTATTTGGAATTATGAAAAACTATGATTTATGAAAAATTAAAAAAAAAAAAAAACTAATACAACTTGAAATCAGGATAAAAAGTTTTCTAGAAAAAATTCACAAAATTGCTTTAAAAAAAAAAAACTAATTATTCCTTTGAGGGCACCATACGCAGCCAGATTCATGGTCGTTCGACAGCTGTCACTTTAAAAGTATTTTTCTAAGGAACCGCTTGGAATTATGAAAGCCTGTTATATATTTGGAATCATCAAAAAAATTTCTAACAATATATTAAACAAAAAAGTGGGGGAAATTTTTTCACTCCCTAAACTTAGGGAATTGAGTTGGAGGTTCCATTTAACGGTGTATAAGTCAAAGGTAGTGTGGAAAATAGAAGAAGAAAGAGTATTCCAGTCTTTACCAGTACAATACCTGTAAGATTGAGCATAGAGATTAAGTCTAGAGTCATAGAATCGGAAAGCGAAAAGATGAGATTGCGTGGATAGACGCATCTTGGTGCTCTTCGCAAGGAAGGAGGTATACGACTAGTAATATCACAAGAACAATGCAACGGTTCTACTGGTAGAAAGAGATTTGAAAGAGTTATTAATTAAGAGGAGAATTGATGAGACGAAAAGGTTTAGATTCGACCTTTTCAAGACGAGCTGCGTGAGTGGAAGCACCCTAGATTTGCGTTGCATATTCCATATAACAGGGGCGTACAATGCTCCAATACAGATCGAGCAGCAGAAGTAGTGTAAAAAAGTTCCGAAAGCTCCCCAGAACACCTAACCTCTTAGAAACTGAAATAGAAAGAGAGATAATGTGATTCTTTCAAGAAAAATCACGAGAAAAGGAAACACCAAAAATATTGAGGATAAGGGTAGGTTGGAGTGGAGTGTTTTCAAAGAAGATATTATAGTTGTGTGGAAGATATTGCCGAGTAGATAGGTGAAGGATTAGTTTTTTGAGGCTTTGAAAACAATCATTTTTTCTCCTACCCCAACTGGAAATACTATAATAAATGAGAGTTCAGTTACTCCAAGGCAACCCTCCAAGCATGAGTTATCTAAGGTTATGTATGGTGCCTTTCAAAAAGAAAGAAATAGTGAAGGGTGGAATCGTCAGCAAAAGAGTGGATTCGTGAAGAAGTTATGGAAAAAAGATCATTGATGCAAAATAGAAAAAGAGTTGGGGATAGAACAGAACCATGAGGAACATCACTATTGATATATTTAAAGGAAGAATGATGGTCGTCTACTACGGATGCAATAGAACGACCAGAAAGGAGATAAGGGAGAAAGTTACAGAGAAAAGGATAGTTACTGAAAGAGGGAAGGTTGGAAATTAAAGAGATGTGCTAGTATCTATAACGAGCTTTTGATATGTCAAGCGCCGCACCTAAAGATTTATCGAAATTCCGAATTTCAGAGGACCAAGAGTAAGAGAGAAGAGAAAGATGAACACCAGTAAAATATTCCTTTCCAAAGACATAATGAAGAGCAGAGACGATATATATATATATATATATATATATATATATATATATATATATATATATATATATATATATATATATATATATATATATATATATATTTTTTTATGTCTCCTCCGGTGGGCAAAGGCCAGGAGGCCTACCAAATTCCACCGGAGTTGGGAAAGGTCTATAATCATGGTCGATGGTGGCCGACGTGTCCAGACACACGGCGTTTGAAAGTATGCAAGTCAAAGGAAGTTGGGAAAACAGATGAAGGGAGTGTGTTCCAGACTTTACCAGTAGAGTATATGTAAGACTGAGCATAGCGGTTAAGTCTGGGGTCGGAGAGTTGGACAGAGAAAGGATGAGATGTGTAGAAAGGCGTGTCGCACGAGCTCTTCT
>SEYY01000390.1:0-2500 GCA_009176605.1 Armadillidium nasatum
ACTAGGGATAGGATAGACCTAGTCTTTCGTGCATGTATTAATATTGATATTATTATTATTTGTTTGGACTGGGACAGCCTTGATACTCCCTTGTGGCTTCTAACTGTCTCTATTTTCCTATGTTCCTAAAACAATAGATGAAATTTACATAAAGACCTTCCACACATAAAATAGCACGGAAATTGGATACCAATTAATACAGATTCTTTATTAACAGGAAGGGGGGCAAGGAGTTGTGCCAACTGTATATATATATATATATATATATATATATATATATATATATATATATATATATATATATATATATATATAATATATATATATATATATATATATATAACAAATTAAAACCTATTTCTTTAACATTCTTCTTAAAACGAAAAAGTACAACCTATCATTATAGAAGGGAAATTATTACTAAAACTATTGAAATTTTAAAATATGATTAAAATTGAAAATTTCAAATATCGATATATAAGGTCATAAAATTCTTAACCTAAGCCTATATATATATATATATATTATATATATATATATATATATAATATATATATATATATATATATATATATATATATATATATATATATATATATATAATATAATATATATATAATATATATATATATATATATATATATATTATTTAAACCCATAGGTTGACCAATGCAGATTGAGATATTACACTTTATTTACAAACACCAATTCATGCAATTTATGCAAAATATACACAAAATTACAATCAAATCAGGAAACAAGCTTTCGCTCCTTTTCAGAGCCTCTTTCAGGTATCACTGATGCAGCGATCTTCCTTTCGTAATTCTAGGTTCTCATGATGGTAGTTGGTTGTTGTATAACTTGTTAAAGAATGGAGAGCGGAACATGATAGAATTTTGCAACTGATCGATCTTGTAGTCACCTTCACTTTGATTATAGTTAGGTAGATTTTTGATACAGAAGGCTTCGGTTATTTTTCTTTTATTATAGTTGTTTATATGTTTAATAGTATAACTATCCTTTAGATTAATAATATGGTTATTTTCTTGTCTATGTATGGTGAGGGCTGAGTTTTGGTTGTCTGTTTGTAGGTCATATTTATGCTGGTATAATCTTCTATTGTAGTCAGTGGTTTCACCTATATATTTCAGATTATAACCCGAACAAGGTATGCTGTAGATGCAGGGGGGGGTTTGTATTAGGGGCTTTTGGGGGTTTAAATACTTTTTTTAAAATAATATTGTTGGATGGGACTTAGGGTATGTTTTTTGGAATTACTTTTTTTAATTGTTTTATGTTTATGTGTGGTATGGGTAAAAAGTTTTTTTCTATTGTGGGTTCATTTATTTTTATGGAATAGAATTTTGTTTTTGCTTTTCTAAATGATTTGTTGATTATGTGTATGGGGTATTTTTTATATACCCTATCATATTGGTGCTGTGCACAGGGAAAATGATGAAAATTTTCCCATGCACACCAGCAAAATAGGTATACAAAAAAAGAAAATTTCTAAATAAAGTACCAAAATGATTGAGTATAGAAATTTTTTTAAAGAGGTTATATAGTTGGGTGAGATACACATTTTTTATTTAGAAAGATTTTTTGTATTCTCAACCATTTTGCTGCTGTGCATAGGAAAAACAATAATTTGATATTTTTCCCATTCACAGTAACAAAATAGTTGGATATAAAAAAATAAAAATTTTGATTTTTTTTTGGCAGTTGAGCAAGTTACACATTTTCTATTTAGAAAAATTTTTTGTATGCCCAACTATTTTGATTTTGTGCACAAGAAAATTAAAAAATTTTTCCCATACACAGCCTTAAAATTGTTGAATATACAAAAAATTATTGTAAATAAAAAATGTGTATCTCATCCAACTATACAACTACTCAAAATTTCATGTAACTTGGCATTGGTAGAAAAAAAGTTATGCCCAGAAATACTGGTTTCATGATTACATGATATTCTCGGCAATTTGACTTTTTTGAGCGGCCAACATGAAAATTTCAAGTATATCAAAATGAATATTGATGATTTAACTACTTACAGGTCAATTTTCAAGTCATTTTGACAAAGGAAATATTCTGAAATTTTTTAAAATAAAATTTACATTAATTTTGCTACCACAAATGTTTCCAAACACTTTTTTTTTTCAGATTTCCAAATAATCTATATTATTCTTATCCATTTATATTAATAAGCACTATTTTCTGTTTCATTTTTTTGTCACCCGGCAATTTCAAATTTTTTTCTTAAAATATTAATTTTCATATTTCCATATATATACTTTTTTGTGTTAAAATATTCAGAAGGTTCATCTTACTCAAAAAAATGATACATATAGTTATATCATGTAATCCTTATTTTTCACTCCTTCCAAAAGTTAAACTTTTAAAAAAATTGGTTAGTTTTACCCAGTTTTTTATATATATATATATATATATATATATATATATATATATATATATATATATATATATATATATATATATATAT
>SEYY01000390.1:5000-38375 GCA_009176605.1 Armadillidium nasatum
TCTTTATTATAAGAATTGAAATTTTTTAATTATTTAAATACATATGTTCAATCTTTTTCTATAAAACAGTATCTTTGACTATTCATGTTAAATTAATATTGTATTTGTTCACAGAACTACAAATTTGAATAAAATTTTTAAGTTCTTTCAGATATATATATATATATATATATATATATATATATATATATATATATATATATATATATATATATATATATATATATATATATATATATATATATATATATATATATATATATATATATATATATATATATATATATATATATACAGGGTTTGAGCAAAAATTTTAAGACAGTGGAAAGAATGGGAAAATATGATAGATATCAACTCTCGGAAATAGAAGAGTCACCACAGGTTCTTGTGTGTCACATATGATTAGTAACTTATAATGTTGGTAGGAAGCATCATTTGCTGTTTTCAACATTTTGTGCTGGTACAAGTGAGGTGTGTCCAATCTTGCAGAATTTCAAAATATTATGCTTCCTGAAAAATCCTATTTGATAAATACCAGTTTTGATATCAGTCAGTCAAAATCGAGTGACAAAAAATAAGAAAACAAGAGCTGCAAAAGTTGCTCCTAGACTGAATACCCATCTTGCAAACCCTGTTAATAACAGTGATTAGGTAACTTACTTATATTCATGGGAGTGCTGCAATCGTCAAATCTTTTTTAGATGACATAAATGTCAGAAAGTATATATATATATATATATATATATATATATATATATATATATATATATATATATATATATATATATATATATATATATATATATATATATATATATATATATATATATATATATATATATATATATATATATATATATATATATATATATATATAACATGAGTTTTCATATGTTTTAAATTCTGATATTTTTCTACTTTCCTTTTCAGTTTTTGTTATAACATAGGTATATTTTAATTATCAAATATGTCAGGTCGAGTAAGGACCAGATTTGATAAAGGGACAGGAGAAATAATTGCTTACAGTGAAACAGCCATCAGAAATAATTCTGCTATAATTGATTACTGTAGAACATCAATGGCTGCACTGTCAGGCTCAACTGCAGGTATGAAATCCTTTTCAATTTTATGCATTTTGTTTTGGAGACAGATTATCTCTGATTTTCCTTATTTTTATTAGAGATGGAATAATTCTTTTTTTTTTTTTTTAATATCTACTTTTTCTGCATAAAATGAAAGCAGATTAGGATAGGTGATTTTCATATTTGATTCAAAACTAATTTTTAATGAATAGTCAAATTATTAAAATTGTTATAATTATTTCCATCAAAGATATTGATGACATCAAAAAAGTCTTGTAATTCACAAATATTAAACTGAAATTGACTGTCAAACAAATCCAAAGGTTTTGTTTGGAGGAAGAGTTTATTAAAGTTTTCAGGAGGCGTAATTAGAAACAATAAAAACTTCAAACTCTAATATTGTTTGAGGTATTTAAAATAATAAAAGAAGATTATGGTATGCTATTGTACTAACTTCTTTCAGCTGATTTTACATTGTACATGGTCGGCAAACACTTAACACACTGTGTTCTGGAGTTTTAGTTGTTTCAAATTGGGAGTTAAAAATCTGGACTACTATTTTTGTACACTTCTCAACATTTTAAGAGATAGATATATTCTCATACTGTATTGTAATGTTCAAGAATTAATAATTTTAAAGAAATCTAGCCATTATATGAAAGTTAAAAATGTGTTATGGATGAAAGAAAATAAAATTTATTAAACATAATTAAATTGGCGTAGAAAATTAGTGTTGGTATTTAGTACCTTAGAATTAAAATAATTCAAATTAGAATAAAGAAGAAATTTAATGCCACCTTCAGAACTTTAGTAAGAAAAATAATGTGATCCTTCCAAAAAAAAAAAAAAAAAAAAGGATCAATGTTGGATCATTGGTAATTTTCTTTCGAAATTACATATTATATTTTTTTTTCTAATTTATTTTCACATAATTTATATAAATTACTACAGATTATCCTCATATTTTTAAATATTGTATTTTTATGTATATTTAATGGATCCAAACAAAATTTTGGCAAGTTATTATCACTAAATTAAACCTGAAAATGGAAAACTTCATTGAATTTGACGAGTTTCAAGTCATATATATATATATATATATATATATATATATATATATATATATATATATATATATATATATATATATATATATATATATATATATATATATATATATATATATAATATATATATATATATATATATATATATATATACCTTTTTTTTTTTACCTTCTCACCCCCTGACCACCCCTTGTTGAGGCGGCCACACTTCGCTAATGAAGCCTCCCGCCGCAGTCGGTCTCGTCCAGAGATCTTCAAAGAAGTGATGCCCCAGAAGATTTTGGGGCCACAGTTGGAAGGACAGCGTAAAAGAAAGTGAATCACGGTCTCCGGGGCCCTTTTGCATCTGGTACAAGTGGAAGATGTTGCCTGGTTTAAATTGAATTTGTGTTTGTAATGTTGTAAGTTAGGGTGGTGCCCGCATCTTAATCTTGCTAGTGAGATTTGTAAGTGTCTTGGGAGGTTGTTGGAGTCGGGGTTTATTTCAGGAGGGGGTTCGTTTAGGATGTTGTTTGGAGGTCTGTTGATCATGTATGAATGTGTTAGTTGAGTGTGTATATGTTTGGTTGTTGTAGTATTGGGGGAGGAGGGGGAATGTGATTTAGGATCTGTTTGTAAAAGGCTCCGGTGGACGATGGAGGTTGTTTTAGTCTTTGTTTGGTAGGTTGGAGGAGAGTTTTGTGACAAGGGTGTGTGGGTAAACGAGTTTTTGCATAAAATTGGGTGCCTATCATTTCGAGGTGGTTCCTTATAGGTAGTATCTTGGTTTCGTTATGAAGGTGTTGTTGAGGGGTTGTGGGTGTGCAGCCGGTAATGGTGCGAAGGGCTTTATTTTGTGTTATTTGGTAGTGTCGTTAAGTTTTGGTCGGAGAGCAGAGGGTGCCAGATGGGGGAGGCATAGTTGATGGTGGGGCGTATAAATTGTTTGTATATTGCGATTGAGGCTTGTATGTTGTTGTGTATGTCAGTGTTGGCCACTGTTTTGAGGATGTTGAGTTTTCTGGTTGCGGCTGAGGTATTATTTTGAATGTGCTTGGAGAAAGTGAGGCGAGTGTCAAATGTTAGGCCGAGAATCTTTGGGGTTTTGTTGAAGGGTATGGGGGTGTTGTTTAGTAGGACTTGTGGGTGGGTGTTGGATATGTGTTTGTCTGTTGTTATGAGGGTTATGGAGGATTTGTTTGGGGATGCTGTCATCCTGTTTTCGACTAGCCAAGTTTGGAGTTGAGTTAGGTAGTCTTGAGTGAGTGATGTTGCGGTGGTGAGGTTTTTGTGAGTGGTGGCTATAGTTATGTCGTCGGCGTATGAAGTGATGCGGGTGAAAGTTGTTTGGGGTTGTGGGAGGTCTGCTGTGTATAGGTTGAATAGAGTGGGGGAGAGTATGGCTCCTTGGGGAACTCCGTTTTTAATGTTGATGGTACGTGATTTATAGCCGTTTTGTTGTATTTGGGCGGTTCTTCCTGATAGGAAGTTGGATAGCCATTTCTTAGTATTTGTTGGGATGTATATATATATATATATATATATATATATATATATATATATATATATATATATATATATATATATATATATATATATATATATATATATATATATATATATATATATATATATATATATATATATATATATATACTCCAGGCATTGTATTTTGGCATCATTTTAAACCTATACCATAATTTAATATAATTTTGAAAATATGTAGAATTTTTGTACTATTTTTTCTTATAATCTTGTTGTCTTATACCCACTATTTTTATTTCTTAAAATGTTTAAAAGTATGTTGGCAGTTTATTAACTAAAAATAAAATTTGGTGATTTCAACTTCCAGGGTGGGTGGGGAGATAAAAATTACAAATAAACGTCAGTTTTTTTCACTATAAAACTATATCTTCTTTATGCAGATTTCAAAAAAAAAAAAAAAAAAAAAAAAAAAAAAAAAAAAAAAAAAAAAAAAAAAAAAAAAATATATAATATATATATATATATATATATATATATATATATATATATATATATATATATATATATATATATATATATATATATATATATATATATATATATATATATATATATACACCAAAACTTCCTCGTCAAAAACTTGGACAACACTAACAGCAAACGTCTTTGGAAAACAATCCACACCATTCACAATGCAAAAAACAACCCACCACCCACACACGAAACATTAACAATCCTACAACACAAACCCCACTGACCTCCAAACAACATATCAACTTACTGGCCACACATTTCGCTAAAAAAAGCCACTTATCCACTCATCCTCAAAACAGGAAGATAATCAGAAAACTGAAAAAACTACACAACAACCAAAACAACCTAATCTTCATCACTCCCACAAACACACAAAACAGCATCAAAACCTCTCCAGCAACAGGACCAGACAACATATCAAACATACACCTAAAACACCTATCCAACCACACAACCACATACCTAACCACCATCTTCAATAAATCTATCCAACTCAACTATATCCCTCCGCAGTGGAAAAAAACATTAATCATACCTAAACTAAAACCTGACAAAGACCCATCAAACCCCTCTTCATATCGCCCAATCTCCCTCTTATCCACAATCTCAAAACTACTTGAAAAACTAATACTAAATTCTATCCTCCAATTCATCCCACCACAAAGCTTCCAACACGGTTTTAAACCCAACTACTCCACCACCACAACACTCACCAACATCATCCAACCAATAATAAACGGACTAAACCAACAACCAACTCACAAAACAATATTAATAGCAATAGACATAAACAAAGCTTTTGATACAGTCCCGAGACACAATTTAATCCACAAACTCCTCCAATCCAATATCCCAACAAACATCAAGAAATGGATAGCCAACTTCCTATCAGGAAGAACCGCCCAAATACAACACAATGGACAAAAATCTCGGACCATAAACATAAGAAACGGAGTACCCCAAGGAGCCATACTATCCCCTACACTATTTAACCTATACACAGCAGACTTTCCTCAACCCCAAACCACACACACCCACATTACATCATACGCCGACGATATAACTATTGCCACCACCCACGAAAATCTTGATACCGCAACAACAATCACACAAAATTACTTAGCACAAATTCAAACATGGCTAACAGAAAACCGGATGACGGCATCCCCAAACAAATCCTCCATAACCCTCATAACAACAGACAAACACCTATCCAACACCCACCCACAAGTTCTAAATAACACACCCATACCCCTCAACAAAACTCCAAAAATTCTCGGCCTAACCTTTGACACCCACCTCACCTTCACCAAACACATCCAAAACACCACAACAGCCGCAAACAGAAAACTCAACATTCTCAAGACAGTGGCCAACACAGACATTAACAACAATATATAAACCTCTATTTCCATCTACAAACAATTTATCCGCCCTACCATCAACTATGCCTCCCCTGTCTGGCACCCAATGCTCTCCAAACAAAACCTAAAGAAACTTCAAATAACACAAAATAGAGCCCTTCGCACAATTACCGGATGCACACCCACAACCCCTCAACAACACTTACAAAATGAAACCAAAATATAACCTCTGAATAACCACCTCGAAATGATAGGCACTCAATTCTACGCAAAGACCCTTCTACCCACACACCCACGCCACCAAACTCTCCTACATCCAACCGAACACAGACTAAAACAACCACCATCATCCACAGCTACCTTCTACAAACCAATCCTAAATCATATTCCCCCACCCCCAACACCACAATAACCAAACATATTCATACTCAACTAACCCATTCCTACTTGACAAACAGACCACCAAACAACATTCTTAACACACACCCTCCCAAAATAAATCCCGACTTCAACAACCTTCCAAGACACTCACAAATCTCCCTATCAAGGCTGAGATGTGGGCACCATCCAAACTTACAACAATACAAACACAAATTCAATATAAACCAGACAACATCTCACACTTTCACCAGATGCGGAGAGGCAAAGGGAAACCGTGTCGCACTTCCTGTTAATCTGTCTTTCTAATTCTCGCCCCAGAATCTTCTGGGACATCTCTGCCTTGAGTGATCTCTGGAGGAGGCCGACTGCGGTGGGCGGCTTCATTAGCGAAGTGTGGCCACCCCAGCGTGGGGTGACCAGGGGGTGAGAAGGTAAAAGTATATATATATATATATATATATATATATATATATATATATATATATATATATATATATATATATATATATATATATATATATATATATATATATATATATATATATATATATATATATATATTCCTGTATGGAGTATGCGTCACACATCTGGGGTGGTTCCACTCATACAGCTCTCCTGGAAAAAGTGGAGTCTAGAGCTTTTCGCCTTATCAACTCTCCTGCTCTCAATAATACTCTGCAATCTCTTTCTGCCCATCGAAATGTTGCGTCACTCTCTCCATACTATCGCTATTACAATGGACTTTTCTCTTCTGAACTCTCTCGTCGCATACCTCCTCCATTGAGAAGAGCTCGTGCAACTCGTCTTTCTACACAGTCTCATCCTTTCTCTGTCCAACTCTCTGACCCCAGACCAAACCGCTATGCTCAATCTTGCATGTACTCTACCGGTAAAGTCTGGAACACACTTCCTTCATCTATTTTTCCAACTTCTATGACTTATCAACCTTCAAACGCCGTGTATCAAGTCATGTCGGGGTTTAATTTGACCATGTTCCCGACTTTCCCCCTAACTCTGGTGGAATATTAGTAGGCCTCTGGCTTTTGCCCACCAGAGGTGAAATAAAATAATATATATATATATATATATATTATATATATATATATATATATATATATATAATATATAATATATATATAATATATATATATAATATATATATATATATAAATGTACAAACTGCAACAAATGGATCCACAAAAACAAATGCTCCCCATTCAAAACACTACCTTGTCAAAACCACACATGGACTTGCTCAATCTGCAACCCCCAACAACGTCAGCCGTAACAAATAAAAACCAAAACAAGACACAAATCAAAATTCTACAGATAAATATTAATGGCCTACACAAAAAACATTCAGAAATACAAACATTCCTCTCCAAACATAATATTGACATAGCTCTGATCCAAGAAGCTCACTCCCCAGTTAACACCCCCAAAACTCCTTTCTATGGATATGACTCCATATACACCAACAAACAACCAACCAATCACACACTACTAACACTAATAAAAAACAATGTAATGTACCACAATACAACTACTGACACAACAAACTTAAAAAACGATCCCATTCTGAACATACAATCTTTCAAAATCTTAGTCAACAACACCACACACACCATAATAAACATTTACATCCCCCATCCTACATCAGTATACTGCCCAAACAATTATAAACCAAATCTAGCATCTCTGAACACAATCACCAACCTAATCATAGGAGGTGACTTCAACACCCACCACACAGCGTGGTACCAAGACTACCCAACAGAGCCCAGAGGAACACACATCTTAGACACACTGGAAACATTAAACATTTTAAACTACAAAAACCTACCTACCCGACTACCCCAACAAGCCAATCAATTTCCATCAGACCCTGACATAACCTTCTCATCACCATCCCTCCATACAAACCTCACATGGAAAACAGAAATAGACCTCACAACCGATCATATCCCCATAATAACCCAAACACAGTCGCTAAACACATACACCGCAAGAAAACAACAACATTCACAAACTACAAAAAAGCAAACTAGACAAGCTTCACTCACCACATAGAAACACATTTAACTCAACAAGAAATAACCAACACACATTCTCTACATTCAGCCATCAACTCCTTCACCAGAACAATACACAAAGCGTCCAACTTATACATACCCAAGGGCTACAGGAAACACTACAACCCCTCGCTTACACCAGAAATCTGCAACCTTATAAAGCAAAGAAACCAACTCCGACAACATAGATCACACACAGCAGACATCACCATCCAACTAAACATCCTAAATGAACAAATCTCAGCACTAATATAAAATCACAAAACAAACAGACTCAAAGAATACCTACAAAACAACCTAACAAACTCCAACGATAAAAGAACATGGCAGGTAATCAAACGACTACACAACTCCCAAAACAATCCTCCAACACTAAACGAAGCCTTAAAAGAAAACAACAACACTCTTCCTTCACCAAAACAACACTGCAATATCCTCGCCCAGCACTAGAACATCTCCTATAAACCCACCCACAAAGACAATAGGAAAATAATCCGACAGCTCAAACACAGACACTTAGAACACAATCCAAACCCCCCTTCTCTCACCAAGACACTACCAGGGAATCAAAACACTCAAAAATTCCCCAGCTACAGGCCCAGATAACATCTCAAATTTACACCTAACCCAAAGCCACAACATACTTAACCCAAATATACAACAAATCATACACATACAACTTCATCCCCTCAATATGGAAGAAGGCAATAATTACCCCCAAACTAAAACCCAGGAAAGACCCAAACCTCCCATCTTCATACCGCCCGATCTCCCTCCTATCAACACTATGCAAACTCTTAGAAAAACTCATTCATTCAAAATCCAACCACTCATGCAAACCCAACAATTTCAACACGAATTCAGGAATTCCCACTCAACCACCACGGCCCTCACCACTATCTCGCAAAACATAATAAATGGCCTGAACAAAAAACCATCCCACAGGACCATACTCATTGCCATCGACATCAACAAAGCATTTGATACAGTCCCTAAACATAACCTCATACAAAAAATCCTACATTCACCTATACCCAACAATTATAAAAAATGGATTTCCAACTTCCTCTCCGATCGTACAGCTCAAGTCTCCAACAAAAGTCATCTTTCAAAAACAGTAAAACTAAGAAATGGTGTCCCACAGGGAGCCATCCTATCCCCTCTATTATTTAACCTGTACACAGCAGACCTACCCACCCCACAAACACCAGACATAAAACTAATAACATACGCCGACGACATATCCATCACAATACAAAACCCCTCCATACCCACAGCCACCACACTCACTCAATCATACATCCAACAACTGGAAACTTGGCTAAAATCAAACAGAATGACAGTTTCCCCCGAAAAATCCTCAATTACTCTTATTACTACCGACAGACACCAATCTTCCCTCCACCCCCAAGTAAAACTAAATAATACCCTCATTCCATTAAACAAATTTCCAAAGATCTTAGGCCTCACATATGACACACACTTCACCTTCTCAAAACACATCGAAAACATAACCAACACTGCAAACAGGAAATTAAACATCATTCGAACACTGTCACATAACAATTTCAGTAACGAACTAACCACCCTCATCATAGCATACAAACAGTTTACCAGACCTACACTTAATTACGCATCTCCAGCCTTGTACCCTGCCACTTCACCCTCAAACATAGAGAAGTTACAAAAAAATCAAAATACCGCTCTTCGAATTATCACTGGTTGCACTAGAACCACTCCAATTCAGCATTTACACGAAGAAACAAAAATACTCCCGATCTGTATTAATCTTGACATGATAGGAACCCAATTCTACACAAACACTCTAGACATATCACACCCCTGTCATTATACCCTACAAGACACCGTCTAAAATTACCTTCATCATCCCCTGCCCCATACTACAGTAACATATTACAGAACCATTCCACCTACTGCAAACAACACACCACTAATCAAACACATACACACCATCATAACACAAAATTATCTCAACACCCGCCAACCAAATCATCTTCTCAACGAACAACCCCCCGACATAGCAAATACACAAAACACATTACCACGCAAAACCCAAATTACCCTATCCAGATTAAGGTCAGGCCACCACCCTAACCTACAAGCATACAAACATAGATTCAATATACAAAACACACTATCCCCAATATGTCAAAGATGTATGCAAGAACCAGACACAACAGAACATCTCCTTCTGAGATGCCCCTCCCTTACACAACACAGAACCCTCCATCACATCACCTCTCTGAGAGATCTTTGGACACGGCCGGTGGCCGTCGCGGATTTCCTAAAGGCAGTGTGGCCCTTCAAGTGAGGAAGGTCCAAGGGGTAACAAAGTAAAATAAAGTAAAAAAAAAAAAAAAAATATATAAATATATATATATATATATATATATATATATATATATATATATATATATATATATATATATATATATATATATATATATATATATATATATATATATATATATATATATATATATATTGAACGACAGGAAAGTTATAAATAAACTTTCAAAGTAAAGGGGTGGGGGACAAATCCCCCAAACTTTAATTCTCCCATAATTTGAAAAGTATTGGTCAAAGGAAACAAATTTCAGATGTGTTTGGAATATAGAATAACCATACGCAAATTTTCATCAAAATCCGAGACTGTGGTTAAGTGGGTGTCGTAATTTCTCCTGGAATGCCCCTTAGACAAACGTTAATTCAATGAAATTCGAAGGTTTATATTTGGTCTGCTATGTGGATATAGTTGTTACTGATGTATTTTACTTCATCTATATTATTTTAAAACTATTTTACACATTGCTTTTGAGTGTACCAATTACCTTGAAAGTATTGAAGGTATAGATTGACTTAAAACCATATATTTATTATACTTATTTGAATAGGTCTATTATTATTTTGATAAACTTCATACTGTAAGTACTCTAAAAACATTGAAAAAAATTAATGAAAACACTAAAAATAGGGTAATTTTTGTTTTCTTTTTTTCTCGTTTCATCCTAACGTTATTTGGAATTAAAGAAAATCGAATAGTCTCTTAGTGGAACTAAACTTGAAAATTACTTATATATTATTTCTTAGAAGAAAAACTTGACACAACAAAAAATAAAGTTGACAACACTATAGATACATATATAATAATAACAGTAAAATTAATAACATTAATGAAACTACTTGATTTCAAGCAACTAATAAATCCTCAGACTTTATAAGTTGAAAATGAACCTAAAGTTTTATATTTAATAATTTATATACAGTATAACTGGAACTCGTCATCTATATCGATATAAATATATTGTACAAAAGTTTAAATTAGTTAAAAATTTGTTTTATTTCTCTCATATTCTAAAACATCTTTTCAATACATATTCAAATCAATCTATTAACTTTACATTTTATTCCTCTCGATCTTTATATCATCTTTTCAAATTTCGTTATGATTCTTTAGAGTAGGAACCCGTTCCAGCCACAGCCAGATATGGAAATATTAAGTTTAAAATTAGTTTACATCCCAAAAATATGCGTTGTTTTCCTATTATTTCGTTGTTACAGGATTGTTGGGTCTCACAGGACTTTATGGATTTATCTTTTTCTTCATATCTGGAGTGACGTTATGGTTAATGCTATTAATGAAAGCTGGCACCCACTGGCAGAGATACTTCGTTGACAGAAAGACATTATTGACATCGGGATTATTTTCAGGACTCTTTACTTATATATTATTTTGGACTTTTTTATACGGAATGGTTCACGTTTATTGATTTTGAAGTTTGAAAATTTTTTGATTTTTAAGTGAAAAGCAAGACTCTTCTCATAATAATGAAGGATATTAAAATGACCAACTTAAAAAAAATGCAATATTGTGATTTATAAAATGATTTTTTTTAATCAATGAATTTATTAATGATTAACAACTTTAAAATCATAGAATATATATTGGAAAAATATATGTGATAAATTAAAATTAAAACATCTATATATTTTCTATATATATATATATATATATATATATATATATATATATATATATATATATATATATATATATATATATATATATATATATATATATATATATATATATATATATATATATATATATATATATATATATTATAAAATATGGAATGATCATAGTTTAAACATTTGATATAAATAACAATTAGTCTTCATGTTTTAAAAAAAAGTACCAAAACTCTAATATTCGATCTTCATATAATTTTTGGTTTGTTGTTCTCATTTCATTCATCAATTGCAATCACTGTTAAAAAAAAGATTTTGTTAAATAAATAAATTGATATACATTTACATTTTAAAATTTTAATGCCTTTTATATATATAAAATTTAAAAATATTTTCACGGAAGGAACCAATAGTTTCACAAGAAGTGGAAAGTTGTGAAGGTTACTAACTAAAAAATAAGCAAGAGTGTGTCGTCGTTAATGCACGTAAGTTTTATTTCTTTTATGAAAAAAAGATTGTTATACATTTACTGTTTCATGATAATTTCAATATATAATTGTGGGGAGGCTAGAGGTAACTTTACTATATTGATAGTGTGAGCATGTCTCCACTAGAGAGGAAACTGTATACCAATATTTTGGTAAAAGTGGATTATATTGTAGAAAACAACAGTTAAGACACAATAATTTGACTACTACACTGTGAGTAGTAATAAAAGAATTAAGTGTGAGTGGCAAAGAAAATAATTTATTTTTAATTTAACATTGTGTTTTCCTACTATATAATAAATGTGAAACCGTTGAATTTCTTATAGAAATGTGAAAAAGTTTATAAACCCTCAGTGATGATAAAATGTACTTAATTCATTAATGATGAAAATGATTATCATAATTTATCTATTTAATATATTTATATTATTAGTTTCTCAATTATTATAGACTTTGTGCAAGTTTTCTCTAATCAAATCTAGAAAATAATTATCACAAACAGTGAATGATACAGTTCTTGATGTTCTTCCTATGTATAATTAATAATAGGTAAAGATAAAACAAAGTTTAAATAATGCTTACTTACGGGCAGGTTATGATGTCTAACTTGAATATGAATGTCTTGTAACTCTCCTGGAGAAAGAGAGACATTGTATTATTTCTTAGGATTCTGGAAAAGCTAATACAAAATTATCAGCACGTTATCTATATCATTCAACCCTCTTTATTTCAAACTACTTAACACTAAACTAATAATACATTAATTAAATTAATTTTAACTGGTTACCATTCATAATCGTTAATTCAGGTTTGAATTAAATTTAATTAGGATTATTTTTGGAATATTATGGGTCTCTTACCATATTAGCTTCCTAAATGTAAAACAAACTATTGAATTTTAAAACCAAAAGATTAACTTGAACTTACCTTGTTGAAATTTACTCATTATGGTGGAGAGTGAGCTGCTACGATTAAACAAATACATTAGTAAAATTTAACAAGTACAAGGCGAAGCGGAGAAAAAAAGCATTAAGAAAGATAAACCAAACACAAAAAATCTTTTTGAGAAGAGTTTCTAAATGTAAAAAATTAAAAAATGAATTACACATAAAACAAAGTTAATAACAGCAATAATGGTGATTAGTAAATAAGTTTTTGTTTTATATTTATTGATATAATTTTTAAATTTCGGTTTTCACATTATTTTATTTTCTATAATGATTTAAGTTCAAAGATTTATCTTTAAAAGACTAGCGAAAAATTTCAGAACTGGAATTATACAGATTCTCTATTCTGTAGCCGTCAGTTGGACGCAGAATAAATTAAAATCTTTGGGAAAGTAGTTCGCGTAACAAAGGAATGTCCTTCTCCAGCTGCGAAAAAATGTTCTTTCTAACTCTAAACCGATTCTTATTTTATCTACCATAATTTAATGAAAGACATGTCAACCTCGGAAAATGAAAAGAAATATATTCCTTATATTTTGCTTATGTGAAAAGCAAACGGCGCGCCTCCTATGAACATTTCATAATTTGAGAACAAAAAAGAACTACATATGTGTAATACAAAATATAAATGCTGAAATCTTGATCAAATCTACTCGAAAGTTAAAGGAAATGACTTCTGTAAAGGGAAGTCATTCAATCAAAGCTTAATCTAAATTGTACGTCATTGTGAAAGAATTGCGGAAATATAAATCTTCATATCGTTTATGTTCAACAACAGCAGGTAAGGTGAAATTCCCATTTATTTTTCCCTCCATTATAGGGGAATTTTTCAATCTCATATTGTAGTTAAGGTGGAGAAAGGAATTAAATGTTCCATAATTTTTCACTGCTTCTTTATTGCTAAAGATAACCAGAAGTGAGCGTATATATATATATATATATATATATATATATATATATATATATATATATATATATATATATATATATATATATATATATATATATATATATATATATATATATATATATATATATATATATATATATATATATATATATATATATATATATATATATATATATATTAGAAGAAGAAATTATTGGAAAGAGAAGAAAAATAAAAATGAGGAGAGTTTGTTGTCATCAGGATTGAAAGAATAATAGAAAATTTGCTTAAGAGGAGTTTGTAAAGAAGAGATCTTAAGTCAGAAACATGTAACAAAACAAATTTGCATTTCAGAAAAAAAATATGATTTTAAAACCACAAAATATTAAAAATTATTAAATTTAAAGATAAGTTGGTGTAAAGTTTAAAAGTAGTCCAAGTCTATTCCTTTTATAATTCAAAATTAAACTATTCAAATTAACACTGTAAGATTTAGGCCAACACAACTTAAAATCTTTTCATAAGAGGTTGAGTTTCATTGCGGACATCCACATCTTTACCCCTAGAAGAGGGCTTCTTTTCAGCAGCTGAGAGGGGTTAGAAACCTGCTCAACTGTTTCAAATTTCTTCCCACAGAATTTCTGTCATAGGAAACAATGGGAAGTTGTAGCGACAGGCCCAGCAAGCCGGATACGTAAAATTGAAGCTGCTCAAGTAACCAAGGCTGCTCCTCACACAGGACCTAACAAGGTTCTGGAGGAGTAGCACCTGACAGGTATCAGCCTACCAGGTTGGACGGTGATGATGATGATGATGATATATATATATATATATATATATATATATATATATATATATATATATATATATATATATATATATATATATATATATATATATATATATATATATATATATATATATATCCTCCGGTGGGCAAAGACCAATGGCCTACCAAATTCCACCGGAGTTGGGAAAGAACTGTCCAGGTCGATGGTGGCCGACGTGTCCAGATACACGGCGTTTGAAGGTATGCAAGTCAAAGGAAGTTGGGAAAACAGATGAAGGGAGTATGTTCCAGACTTTACCAGTAAAGTATATGTAAGATTGAGCATGGCGGTTAAGTCTGGGGTCGGAGAGTTGGACAGAGAAAGGATGAGGCTGTGTAGAAAGGCGTGTCGCACGAGCTCTTCTCAATGGAGGAGGTATGCGACGAGAGAGTTCAGAAGAGAAGTGTCTGTTGTAATAGCGATAGTAAAGAGAGAGTGACGCAATAATTCGACGGGCAGAAAGAGATTGAAGAGACTTAGTAAGAGCAGGAGAGTTGATGAGACGAAATGCCCTAGACTCCACCTTCTCAAGGAGAGCTGTATGTGTGGAACGACCCCAGATACAGGGGCGAACAACACCCCTATACAGAGCCAGCAACTGGGGTGGCGTGAAGTAATTCTGAAGGCTCCTCAGAACACCCAACCTCTTAGAAGCTTGTTTAGAAAGAGAAGTAATGTGATCATTCCAAGAAAGATCACGAGAAAAAGAAACACCAAGAATATTAAGAACAGATGAAGGCTTGAATTGTGTTTCCGAAGAAGGTATCATAGCTGTGTGGAAGGTTGTGTCGAGTGGAGAGATGAAGGAATTGAGTTTTTGAGGCATTGAAAACAACCATGTTTTCTCCCCCAATTTGAAATACGATATATATATATATATATATATATATATATATATATATATATATATATATATATATATATATATATATATATATATATATATATATATATATATATATATATATACTACTAAAGTTACTCAGAAAATAAAGTTTTCTTTAAATAAAAGAATAATTTGTAACATAGAAAATAATTTAATTGCGGAAGTTAATGTAAAATAAAAAATGGAAAACTAACTACTTGTTCTTAAAACCTTTCCCATTATTGAGATAATTTTCAGAAGGTATTGAAATAAGTTGTGAAGAATCAGTTCCTCTAGAAGAAGCTACTGACGCCTTTGTCCTTCAAAGGATACCACAGTTTGGCAGTTTCTTTTGTCCTCGACTGTGGTTCGTCCCTTGAAATGGGATTTTCCAACCGAAGCAACCAAAGGCCTGAAGAGAAGTGGTAGCTACCACACGCCTACCAATCGGCATATCGGTCAGCGAGAGGACACGAAGAACACCCAGCCTCCTGAAGATACCTCTCCGTCTCTACACCACCTAAGAGATAATATCACCTGTGCCCCATGACCACACCAGGTCCCTATAAACTGGTGGTAGGGGGCTCCCTATATATATATATATATATATATATATATATATATATATAATATATATATATATATATATATATATATATATATATAATATATATATATATATATATATATATTATATATATATATATATATATATATATATATATATATTTTAACAAAGTTTTATCTTACGAGATTACCCAATTCGATTAGAGGACTATTCAAGGGAAAACCACTGTTTAATTATAGTCTTATTGGAATCGCAAATACCTAGGAGATCGCAAGCGGAATCGAAACGGAGCCCTCAAGCACGTGAGTCAAGTCTACTATATTTTTGCATATATATATATATATATATATATATATATAATATATATATATATATATATATATATATATATATATATATATATATATATATATATATATATATATATATATATATATATATATATATATATATATATATATATATATATATATATATATATATTAGAGGTGGACCGGATAGTAATTTTTTACTATCCGCGGATGCGGATGCGGATATCCGGTCCACCTCTAATATATATATATATATTTTTTCTTACCTTGCTACCGGCACCTGAACGAACCTAATTTGAGTGCGAAGATTTTAAATTTATGGATCGATTGACTTTCTCTGTAAGCTACATTTCTTTTAATTCAACTTAAAGAACCACCAATCTGTAAAATTGTAGATTCTCCGATCCTCTATTTTCTCGACCCTT
The DNA here is from genome assembly GCA_009176605.1 of Armadillidium nasatum. Lineage (NCBI taxonomy): Eukaryota > Metazoa > Arthropoda > Malacostraca > Isopoda > Armadillidiidae > Armadillidium > Armadillidium nasatum. Next base: position 22,281 of record SEYY01000390.1, read on the forward strand.
TATTTTTGAGGATTCAGATGAACTTTTGTTTCAAACTTCTTTATGACATATTAAATAGTTAACGACCCTTGTGGATGTCGAGATTTCATCACGTCCTCAAAACTTTCCTGGTTTTGAAATTTAAGTCAAGGCGTAATTAATATTTATTCCACTTTACAACAAGGGAAGAACTAACCTCGTATTTTGTGCAATTTCAACAGTAATTCTTTTGCTTAAATTAGGTTAGTTGCTATGCTTGACGTAACCCTAGAGTAGAATCTAAGTACTTGACATGTATTATTTTTTAATTCTTAGTATTGGTCTGATTTTTAATATGCTTTGTTCGTTAGAATAACTGTGGCTGCCACTGCATTCCGCGTTGCACAAGTTACCTGCATTCACAGTGATATTCGACCTCTATCCGTCATTGACAATAGCGCAATAGTTTTCGAAAGCTAAAGTAAGAGGTAATCTCTCTTTTATATATATATATATATATATATATATATATATATATATATATATATATATATATATATATATATATATATATATATATATATATATATATATATATATATATTGTGTGTGTGTGTGTGTGTATATAGGAGTTCCTCAGGGATCTGTTTTATTTCCAACTAGGATATATATATATATATATATATATATATATATATATATATATATATATATATATATATATATATATATATATATATATATATATATATATATATATATATATATATATACTAATGACTCAACTCTCCATTCTTCTCATTTCAAATCTGCTCCCTCTTTTGTTTCTAGAGTTGTTTCGCGTCTTCAACTTTCCGATTCAATTCTTGCCTATCTGGATGGGATTTCCCGGTGGGGTCATACCAACCTTGTGAAATTCAACTCTTTAAAAATTCAACTTCTTCACATCTCTCTCTCTCAATAACTCCTCTCAACATTCCTATCTTCTTCGATGGCTCTCCCGTCTCACCTGTAAATAACATTAGTATTCTTGATCTAAACATAAACAATAAGTTGTTTTGGAAACCACATATCACAATGGTTTCTAAGGAGGCCGCTAAGGTTGCGAGAATTTTTTCCTTCTGAGCATAATTATTCGCCCTTGTATAGGGGCTGTTCTCACATTTGGGGGTGTTCAGGTTCCTCCACTTTCCTGTGCCCTACTTTCAAACTCCCTGTCGATCCTCTCTCTGCGACGTGACGTTGGTTCACTATCTCTTTCCTCTAGGTACTACAATCGCAGATGCTCGAAGGAATTAACTTCTTGCATTTCACCTCCATTGCGTGGCCCTCGTTGCACAAGGGGTGCCCTGTTTTCGAACGAATTTTGTGTGGATGCTAGAAACCCTAGGCTTGCCCGTTATGGTGCCTCCTTCTTTCCAGCCACCTTTGTTTTACCATCTAATTTTTCTTCTTGCATTTAATCTTCCTTTCTCGAAGGCTTTCGCCTGCCCCTACCCGAGAGATGTGCGTTAGGTTCGGGTTCTGAGTGGGGTTTCTTCCTATTTTTCCTTCTGTATATGCCCCCTCCTTGAAAAGGGCTCTGCCCGTGAGTGCTGGTGAACTATATATATATATATATATATATATATATATATATATATATATATATATATATATATATATATTATATATATAATATATATATATATATATATATATATATATATATTAGAGGTGGACCGGATATCCGCATCCGCATCCGCAACTGCGGATATCCGCATCATTTTTCCAATATCCGCATCCGCGGATATCCGCAACCGCATTCGCCTCCGCGGATAGTAAAAAATTATAAGTAAATTATAAGTTCAGCTGAATCATGTTTGTCAGATGTGATACAAAGTTGTGTTAACAAATGTTATTAAGTCTAAGGAAGTTTCAAGGATGACTGAAACATTAATGGAGGAGATGAACTACAGATTTGAAAACCTGGAAAATGATGATGCTTATACAATTGCAACCTTTTTAGATCCTAGGTACAAAACAAAAAATTTTAAACCACTTGTTTCTCAGAATGTTAAAATCAAATTAGGATGCTTATGCGATGAGATGATAGAAACAGCTAAAATAACGCCTTTCAAGAAAAAGCAAAAGCTCTCAGATACAAAAGAAACAAAATCTGTTAGCTTAAGCATTGCTAAATCAATGAAAGATCTTCTAGCTTCCAGCAGCGATGAAGAATCACAGTCAGAAGTGTCAAAGGATACAATATCGATTATTGAAAATTATCTGAAACTCCCACGTTTGGAGGCAGATAAATACCAACTGGTTTGGTGGAGAGAAATTTGCAAAAGTTTCCCTTTTCTTGCTGAGCTGGCAAGGACTTATTTAGCATGTCCTTCAACTAGTGTTGCTAGTGAGCGTCTTTTCAGTTGTGCAGGCCTCATTTACGACGAAAAGCGAACCAAACTTTCACCTGAAAGAGCCCAAAAGCTTTTATTTCTAAAAAATAACTTACCAATTATTAACTTCAAATGGAATAAGTGAAACTGTGAAGTGTGAAGGTAATACTGAATTACTTGCTATATATATATATATATATATATATATATATATATATATATATATATATATATATATATATATATATATATATATATATATATATATATATATAATATATATATATATATATATATATATATATATATATATATAACCTTTTTCCAAATGGTTGAGGTTGGGGAAAGATGTTGGTGGGGTGTTCAAGAGTTGGGTCCCCGTCCCACACTCTGGTAACATAGATTCTGGATATTATATTTAAAATTCCAAGAATCTATGGCAAAAACTCTTTAAAAATTAAACTATCCGCATCCGCATCCGCATCTGCGGATATCCGCAATTGAATATCCGCAACCGCATCCGCATCCGCGGATAGTAAAAAATTACTATCCGGTCCACCTCTAATATATATATATATATATATATATATATATTATATATATATTATATATATATATATATATATATATATTATATATATATGAAGTAAAATTGTATTGATAATAATTGATTTTTGTATATATAATTTAAATATTTATCGATATATATATATATATATATATATATATATATATATATATATATATATATATATATATATATATATATATATATATATATATATATATATATATATATATATATATATATATATTTTTTTTTTCTCCTCTGGTGGGCAAAGGCCAGAGGCCTACCAATGTTCCACCAGAGTTGGATGGAAAGTCTGAAACATGGTCAAATTAAAGGCCGACATGACCTGATACACGGCGTTTAAAGGTGCCTAAGTCATAGGAAGTTGGGAAAATAGATGAGGAAGTGTGTTCCAGACTTTACCAGTAGAGTACATGTAAGATTGAGCATAGCGGTTAAGTCTGGAGTCAGAGAGTTGGACAGAGAAAGGATGAGACTGTGTAGAAAGACGCGTCGCACGAACCCTTCTTAATGGAGGAGGTATGCGACGAGAGAGTTCAGAAGAGCAGTGTCCATTGTAATAGCGATAGTATAGAGAGAGTGACGCAACATTTCGACGGGCAGAAAGAGATTGGAGTGAATTAGTGAGAGCAGGAGAATTGATAAGGCGAGAAGCTCTAGACTCCACCTTTTCCAGGAGAGCTGTGTGTGTGGAACCACCCCAGATGTGTGACGCATACTCCATACAGGGGCGAACAACACCCCTATACAGAGCAAGCAACTGGGGTGGTGTGAAGAAATATTGAAGGCACCTCAGAACACCCAACCTCTTAGAAGCTTGTTTAGAAAGAGAGGTAATGTGATCTTTCCAAGAAAGATCACGTGAAAAAGAAACACCGAGAATATTAAGGAGAGATGAAGGTTTGAGTTGCGTGTTTTCGAAAAAGATATCGTAGTTGTGTGGAAGATTGTGTCGAGTAGAGAGATGAAGGAATTGAGTTTTTGAGGCATTGAAAACGACCCTGAAGGCAGCATCCCTGCGGCGGATAGCACGAGAACAAGCAGAGTTAAACCAAGGTTTATTAGGTTTAGTGGAAGGGAAAGAATATGGAATGTACGCCTCCATGCCAGAGAGAATCACCTCAGTTATGCGCTCTGCACACTCAGAGGGACCCCTCCCACGGAAACAGTAATCATTCCATGGAAAATCAGAAAAGTACGACCGCAAGTCAGGCCAGTTAGTGGCACCAAAATGCCAGAAATGTCTCCTCGCCGAGGGCGGGGGCCGTTCTTGCGGAAGACTTGAAGAGACAGGACAAGATACGGAGATAAGAAGATGATCGGATGAACCCAGAGGAGGAAAGAGTTTAACAGTGTAAGGAGAAGGATTAGAAGTTAGAAAAGGTCTAGAATGTTGGGTTCATCACCAAGACGGTCAGGGATACGGGTAGGGAGTTGCACCAACTGCTCAAGGTTGTTCTGGATAGAAAATTGGAAGGCGAGTTCACCAGCTGGATCTTGAGAACTAGATGAAAGCCATTGGCGGTGGTGAACATTGAAATCACCTAAAATGATGATTTCGGAGAAAGGAGAAGAAGAAAGAATGTGTTCTATTTTGGAGTTAAGATAGTCGAAGAATTTTGGATAGTCTGTAGAGTTAGGAGATTAGTAGACAGAACAAATGAATTTAGTTGTAGAGTTGCAAGAAAGTTTGAGCCATAAAGTAGAGAATTCAGAAGACTCTAAATTAGAGACACGAGAACAAACAACATCGTTGCGCACATATGCGCAACATCCGCCTTTGGCTGAAAATTGAGGATAGAGACAGTAGGAGGAAACAGAGTAGGGTTTGCTGTCAGAGCACTCAGACACCTGAGTTTCAGTTAAGGACAGGAGATGAGGTCTAGAAGAAGAGAGGTGGTGTTCGAGAAAGTGGAGATTAGAAAAAAGACGGCGAATGTTGCAGAAATTAATGAAAAACGAAGACCGTGCACCAGGGCAAGCCGGCATAGAAGGTCTTGGTGGCGCCAACCCCATCACCGGAGGCCACCAACTCCCAAGTGGTGATGGGGGAAGGAGTAGATGAGGGGCTATATTTGGAATCCGCCCCTCTTGGATTCTCCGAGGCAGATTTAAGTTTTTCCATTTTTGATAAATTTAATAGATAATGTAAGTATAAGCGTTTGTAAATATTGTAGGACACATGTGAAGAAGGAGGAAGGTTGGAGCATAGGCACTCCAATGTGAGTCAAGGGTACACTATATATATATATATATATATATATATATATATATATATATATATATATATATATATATATATATATATATATATATATATATATATATATATATATATATATATATATACTGAAACGGTGTATTACTAAAGTTAATCTTTACAGAGCTTTTCTATGCTGATGCCACTTAAATATTAAAAAAAAAACCTTTAAATTTTACAAATAGAGTATTTAAATAGTGACAAGTTCAAATAACTTTGTGTACGATTAAAATTTATTAAAATATTGGAAAACGGAAATTAACCAGACCATCGGATTGATATAATTACCAAAGATAAGAGAAGAGAAAAGAAACAATTTGGATCGAATGAGAAATTGTAAGAGAAGAGGTCAAGGAAGATAGAGGAAGAGAAACTCAAACTTGCGGAATTGAGTATTTCCTATTTAGGGTGGGTATTCATATATAGAAGTTGGATTTTAATTGGAATTATAAATATGGAGATAAAATCCATTACTTTATTTGTCTTTAAAAGGAAACCTATTTATGTTTTCCTGAAAGCGATTGGTTTGGGGAACAAGTTTGAAGCAATTGAGGAGGAACAGTTTCATAACTTTTCCATCAAGGACAAGAGGATTAGTTCACCCTCAACACTTTAAACCTGACATTCAAATTGAAAGGACCTGAACAATTGATCCAACTTGGTCTTCAAATAAATCCCGTAGGTATTAACAACAACTAACCCACTAACCATGAATGTTAGGTTCGGTGAGTCTTCTGTTGCTATTATAGATTTATAATAATAATACTTTGATGTTATAATTTTTCATATCATTTCGTTGTACTATCATTATTTAGATTTATTATTGAATTATTTAGTATTATTATTGTTTTAATAATTTCAATTTAAAGTTTTTTAAAGTTATCAACCACGGGTGCATGTGTGTGTGAGAAGATTCAAACTTTTACCTATAACAATTTTTAGTAAATATTACAAGATTTAAATGTACTGCTTATGCTAACGTCACTATAAATTTTTTTAATCATTTATGTGGTTCCTTTTTTTCTCACTGTGGTTTATGCTTTGGTGCTAAAAATTCTTACTTGCAAAGCCTCTTTAAATAGTAACTGCAATTTCCTTTTGCTTTCATATTATTTCCTCCAATCCAGATTACAAACTTCTGTTTGCATTAAATAATTTTTACAGCTTGGGCGAGAAAGAGACATTGCCGACTGGGACGCGGTTATTTTGTTTTGATTAGTTTTGCCAAGCAACCTCTCTTGGATTCTGTTGAGAGTTTCAATAGTCTGTGACGAAGATCTGTTTTGAAGGGAGTAGCAGGTTAGTTTCTTCTTTGTGAAGTTCTTTTCTTTATTTTATTTCCTTATTGCAGAACAGAAATCCATTAACATATATATATATATATATATATATATATATATATTATATATATATATATATATATATATATATATATATATATATATATATATATTATATATATTATATATATATATGTATATTTTTTTTTTTTTTTTTTTTTTTTTTTTTTATTTATTTTTGTTATCAGGATTCGATTCTACAATAATAAAGTATAGTGTTTACTTATTGTACCTATTATTATTATTTACAATATTTTTAAACATTATCAATTATATTTTTTCCTTTACGCATTTCTATACTGTAATATATGTTTTTCTTAGTTTAGTTTGTGTATATTCATCACTTACTTGTATGTTGGTGGTGGAATCCTTTTCAAATAAAATTTGAACACTCGAAAGAACTTTAACTTCTTAACCTTCAACTCAGATTCTGTCAGGACATTTCAACATTTAATTTTAAGTTGTTAAAAAGCGGGCGAATGTGACATAGTTGAATGCAATCTTGGATACCATCCTGGCAAAAGGTGAAGGTTGTAGGTATTCATAATAAAGATTATACCTACCGAACTATTTATACCTAATATTGTGGTTTCTTTTAAAAGTTTGATTTCTGTTCTCATCGAGCTAAACACTAAGAAGACATCTCGTCCTAATGACATTCCTTGTGCGGTTCTTGAAATTTGTACTTCCGAGTTTGTACCCTGATCTTATAAATTGTTTCTATTGTGCCTGTTCTCTTCGAACTTTACTTCCTGCTGGAGGTGAGAGCTCGTTCAATCTGTGCGAAAAAGGAGCTATCCCTTTTAGTATCTTAATTTTTTAACTTTGGTCCTATAGCTTTATCCTCCGTTCTTTCAAAATTTTTTTGAATATCTTTAAAAATAAGATTTGGAACTCCTTAAATCTTCTAAACTTATCGATGATCATCAGGATGGCTTTCGTACGCAACACTCTACTGGCGATCTTTTCCTCCTCTTTGATTCTGGATCCTCTGCTTTTGAACACTTCAGTGAGTCTTCTGTTGTAACGTTAGACGTAATAAAACCTTTGATAACATCTGGCACAAAGTTTTGATTTCCAAACTTCACTCCTTCGGGTTCCGTTGAACTGCTGTATTGCTCTCCTAAGATTATTCTATTGCAACTGATATTGTTCTACAGAACTCGCTTCTTGCATACTTCTAAATAAAAGAAGTTCATACGACTTGTTACCGTACATAGTCTCATATTTTCTATGTCGATAAAGAAACTGGCGGACTGCTGGTAATGACTGGGACACACTTCTCTTTCTTTGTGTTTTCCACTATTTATAGTTTAAATATATTCAAATGACGAATACTGATCGGTTTTTATTGTCGGTCCTTGATTTACTATCTTTGGTTTCAGTTCCCCCAACTCTGGTGGATCCACGTAAGAGAGAAAAAAATATTCAACTGCCATTTTTAAAAATTTTCGAATCAATTTTCTTGAATTTTTTTATTTTTTTTAATATTTTTTTTTCATTTTTTGGAAATGTATCTACTAACTATTCATAATTCCAATTTAAATGAAATTTATTTTGACTGTACCAAAAGATTAAAATGAATTTAAAGAAAATTTAACAAATGACAATGTACGCACTGGTTTCATTTCAAAAACACCAATTTCTCATTATTGGGTCCAAATGCCAATTTTGCTCGTTTGGGTCTCAGTATTACCTTCACGAGAGAGAGAAGAGCCTTTCTACCAGCAACAGTGGATGCAATGGGTGTGTTGTTCTTTGGGAAAATCTGATCCATCATGTCCTTTCTTTAAGTCGGTTTCAAGTCAAATGTCAAAAAATTTATCTACAGCAGTTCTTGTCGACGTTATAGTTAAAAGTTAACTGTTAACGAAATATTTATTAACAAAAGTTAAAACGTTAATGAAAATGGAAATTGATATAAGTTGATAGCTTGTCAAAAAAAAATCTTTAATTAACTTTATCGATTTAACGTGTTAATGTCCATCACTGTAATATATATATATATATATTATATATATATATATATAATATATATATATATATATATATATATATATATATATATATATATATATATATATATATATATATATATATATATATATATATATATATATATATATATATATATATATATATATATATATACAGAGGTGGGCAGTAACGCGTTACATGTAACGGCGTTACGTAACGGGCGTTACAAATGTAACGAGTAACGGTAACGCTTCAAAGGGTTTTAAAATGTAACGATGTAACGGTAACGCTACCCCATTTTTACAAATTATAACGGGTTTTTCCGTTACTCGTTACATCCTACACACGAAACTCCACTGTGTTGACATTTTTGTTTATTTTTATGGAAACGAATTTTAATTTTTCAAGATTTATATATATATATATATATATATATATATATATATATATATATATATATATATATATATATATATATATATATATATATATATATATATATATATATATATATATATATATATATATATATATATATATATATATATATATATATGTTCTATCTAAAATTTTTGAAACTCTTCTCAACTCTCATTTCCTGGATCATTTGGAGTCTCATTCTCTTCTTTCTGATCACCAGTATGGCTTTCGACGCTCGAGGTCAACTGGTGACATACTTTCCTATCTTACTGATCTATGGTCTTCTGCCCTTAGGGACTTCGGGGAGTCTTGTGTGGTGGCGCTTGACATATCCAAGGCTTTTGACCGGGTGTGGCATGCGTCACTGCTCTCTAAGCTCCCCTCCTTTGGGTTTCCTCCTTCCCTTTGCTTACTCTTGTCTAGTTTTCTCTCAGATCGTTCCATTTCGGTAGTTGTAGATGGAGCGACCTCTTCTTCCTTTTCTGTCAACTGTGGTGTTCCTCAGGGTTCTGTTTTATCTCCAACCTTATTCTTACTTTTCATTAACGATCTTCTCCACTGCACTTCTAACTCTGTTCACTCTTATGCTGATGATTCAACTCTGCATTCTTCTACTCATTTCAAATCTGCTCCCTCTTTTGCTTCTAGACTTGCTTCTCGTCTTCAACTTTCCGATTCCATTCTTGCCGATCTGGATGGGATTTCCCGGTGGGGTCATAGCAACCTTGTAAAATTCAACTCTTTAAAAACTCAACTTCTTCACATCTCCCTCTCAAAAACACCTCCTAACTTTCCTATCCTCTTCGATGGCTCTCCCGTCTCACCTGTAAATAACATTAACATTCTTGGTCTAAACATAAACAACAAACTGTCTTGGAAACCACATATTACAATGGTTGCTAAAGCGGCCTCTAAGAAGCTGGAAGTCCTGTTCAGATTGCGAGAATTTTTTTCTTCTGAGCAGTTACTCCAAATATATAATGGAGTACTGTTCTCACATTTGGGGGGGCTCCGGCTCCTCCTCTCTTCTGGATAGGGTTGAGTCAAAAGCTAAGAGATTAATAAACTGTCCCCTACTTTCAAACTCACTTGACCCTCTGTCTCTGCGACGTGACGTTGGCGCGCTATCTCTTTTCTACAGGTACTACAATGGCAGGTGCTCGAGGGAATTGGCCTCTCGCATTCCTCCACCGTTGCGTCGTCCTCGTTGCACAAGGGGTGCCCTGCTTTCGCACCAATTTTGTGTGGACGTAGGAAATCCCAGGTTAGCCCGTTGTGGTACCTCCTCTTTCCAGCCACCTCTATTCTGTGGAACTCTCTACCATCATTTATTTTTCCTCCTGTATTTAATCTTCCACTCTTCAAGGCTTCCGTCTGCGCCAACCTGAGGGCTGTGTGTTAGGTATGTGTGTGTGTGTTTGAATGAGCTTTGTGCATGTGTGTGTGCCCCCTCCTTGAAAAGGGCTCTGCCCGTGAGTGGTGGCGTTCTGTAATATATATATATATATATATATATATATATATATATATATATATATATATATATATATATATATATATATATATATATATATATATATATATATATATATATATATATATTTAATATTTAAATAAATTTTTTATTTTTTTTTTTTTTTATTTTTTTTTTTTTAAATTTATTAATTATTATTATTATTATTATTATTATTATTATTATTATTATTATTATTATTATTATTATTATTATTATTATTATTATTATTATTATTATTATTATTATTATTATTATTATTATTATTATTATTATTTTACTTATTATCCATTATCATTATTATTATTATAATATCTACTCTTAATACTTTGCATACCGTCCAATAAAATTAAACAATGTTGAAAGAAGATCGGCTAACTAGGGTTCAAAGTGAAGCACAATTCAGATAATCTTCTACGTTTATTAATAAAATAAATTATAAAAAATTTCAAATATGGATAATATTGCATCATTAAATTCCATAAATGTATATCATTTATTGCACTAAATTTATATAATGAAACTTAAAATATATATAATAATTTTAAAAACTATATTTATATTATTTGGTCAATGATAGTAATATAAATTGCACTTTTTGAATAAAAGTTTAAAAACTGTTAGTTAATCCAATGATTTAATCGTCAGCAGTAAATATGTATACATATGATCATGTACGAAAACTGTAAACTAATAATTAAGCCCGAAACTGACCAAAAGTAACGCGTTACATGTAACGAGTAACGGTAACGCTTCAAAGGATTTTAAAATGTAACGATGTAACGGTAACGCTACACCTTTTCTCTCAAGTAACGAGTAACGGTAACGCTACCCAATTTCATGTAACGATGCCCATCTTTGTATATATATATATATATATATATATATATATATATATATATATATATATATATATATATATATATATATATATATATATATATATATATATATATATATATATATATATATATATATCGACTACAGGATCGGATCATGTGACGAGAACTAAAATCAAGAGCCACAGGACTAGTCACCTGGCCCTGTCATTACTATGCTAGCGGCTTGCAACAACTTCAGAACCAGCATGAGAAACCATAACTCCAAGAAGTATCATCTTCTGGAAAGCTGTAGAAGAGACTGTTTTGAGGTTAGATAGAAAACGATGCTAGTCCAACTGAAAGGGTGAAAACCCTACCTGAGAGTTTATAAACTCAAGGACTAGCTTTGAAACCAACGAACCGAAAAACAGGATCTTTTAGAGAGCTCTGGGAGAGGGACTTTTAAGAGCTAAAGGAGAAGGATGCTGGTTCCACTGACAGAGTGAAAACCCTTCCTAGGAGAGAGATATATATATATATATATATATATATATATATATATATATATATATATATATATATATATATATATATATATATATATATATATATATATATATATATATATATATATCGCTGTGTATCATGGCATGATGGTACAGTGATTGATTCATTTGCTGAAGGGCGCCAATTCGATCCAGCTTTTTGCGTATCCTAATTTTAATCTACTTAGAAAAGTTCCTTTCCTCGAAAAGGACAATGCTCAGATGTGAACTTTTTTTTTATTAGTATATAGACCGGTATATATATATATATATATATATATATATATATATATATATATATATATATATATATATATATATATATATATATATATATATATATATATATATATATATATATATATATATATATATATATATATATATATATATAATTTCCATTTCTATGATCCAGTGAAGCTTAGCTCAAAAAAATATAGGAACACACACGCAAACGCACGCAGGCACGCACATATATATATATATATATATATATATATATATATATATTATATATATATATATATATATATATATATATATATATATATATATATATATATATATATATATATATATATATATATATATATATATTAGAAGTAACAAAATTGCTTTTTTTTAAGAAAAAATGTTAGGTGTCTATATGGCAAATAAAATAGCATGGGAACAATATAATTTTATAATATATATAATATATATATATATATATATATATATATATATATATATATATATATATATATATATATATATATATATATATATATATATATATATATATATTACTGTTCAAAATTATTGCACTACATAATGAAATATGACGTCATGTGTGGCTGTCTCAGGGTTTGTGTAACAACACCATCCGGTGCCGTGTGTTTAAAATGGATTAACGAGGGTGATGAAAAACTCATATGCGACTCTGTACAATTCTTTTATTTCATAAGAGTTCAACACGTTGCTATCAGTCAAGTGCAACCGAATTACGGAGCCCTAACCATGGTGTCACTGGTCAACGACTCGCATGTGCAACTATTAACGAGTAACACTGCTTCTGGCCCTGATGACCGTCTGTTTACGTTTAGGTAAACTCAGTATGAATTCTGGGTGTATTCCTGTAGTATACTATTCCACATAACAATTACGGCACGTTCCAGCTTGTATAAAGTAAGAAGTACGGATGCAGATTGTCGAACGACCCTCTTGAGGCGGCCTCAAAAGTGTTCGATAAAGCTGAGGTTATAGCTCTGAAAGGGCTACTCCATCTTCTGTACATCGATCATCCTTGCGTGTGTGGGACAGTATTATGAGACATTAAGTGGAAGTGGTTCCACTATGAATGGTCCATTAGTATGTGATTCAGGTAGTATGGTTCATTCAGTGACATCCGGTGAATGGCGAAGAAGGCGGTATGGACATCGATGCAAATACCGCACCAGATAATTTTGAACCCACCTCTGAATGTCTTTCTTGGTACAATGTTATATGAGCTACAACATTTACCACGTCTACGTCGAATTCTATTCCGATCATCTGCAGATCTCAAGTATACATTGGTTTCGTCTGTAAAGAACTCATGCTTCCAGTCGTCGATAATTCAGTGTGCGTGGTTTCTAACGATACCGTACTTTATGCATGGCGGTAAGCACCCACTTACTTGTCAGAACCAGCTTCATGGAGTTTTAGAGTTTCAACGAAATCTGCATATTCTTGCTTGCGGTCGCGAGGTCATTACGGTGTTCCTCAATCAGGGTGGATGCTCGAAGTATTAGGTATAAAACTACTGCTGCAATACAATGTACAATTCCCGCAACGCAATCAACAGATACTGCACTTGCACAAAAACAATAAGATAAGTCGACATAGAGTAAACTACATTCACACTACGTTGCACACTGTCGCACATGATTATGTACTACTTGGGTTGTATCCCACTTGTTTTGCAGCAAATCACATGGAATTAAAAATAATTACGAAATATGATGCATATTTTCTACGTGGTGCGTTAATTTTAAACATATATATATATATATATATATATATATATATATATATATATATATATATATATATATATATATATATATATATATATATATATATATATATATATATATATATATATATATATATATATATATTGCGGGAGAGGGAGGGAAAGAGAGAAAGACAAATACATAAGCTCCCTGTTTAGCTTACCTGCATTCCTGTGGTCTTGCCCTTGCGAGTAATGTCGTCGGTGATGACAATAACAAGGGCCCCCTGGATTTGGGGCTTGATTTTGTGGGGCTAAATTGTGAGTTGCCGTACCTACAGAAACGTGGTGGAAACCACAAATTTCGCATTCGTTCAGATAACGGGAGTTAATAAAAGTGCATTTACGACAGGCCCATTCCCTTCTGTTCTCATCGCTTCCGATGGTGGCTGGCCTTTGGGTAACCTGAATATATATATATATATATATATATATATATATATATATATATATATATATATATATATATATATATATATATATATATATATATATATATATATATATATATATATATATATATATATATATATATATATATATATATATATATATATATATATATATATATATATATATATATATATATATATATATATATTTTAGTTTTGCTCTCTTAGTGAAGGGATGTATTGTGTCAGTGATCTAATTTAGTGTATGCGTGTGTTATTATTATATAGTTTTGATTTTTAGTTTTAAATGTGTTGTTTTACTTTAATTTTTTCTCTATAGTGTATAGTGTTTAAATCTTTTAATGTTTCTAGTTAATTATAGTAAGTTTTTATTGACATAATAGTTCGTCTTTTCTAAGATGTGTTGTTTTAACGTTAATTAAACTTTTACCGTTTTAAATTTTCTATATATTTCCTTCGGGGTTTGAATTAAATTCTTCTAGTCAGGGTTTACCTCTTTTTTTGTTTTAATAATCCTAGTTTTAATATATTTAACATTAATTTTAAGTTTCGATTTTTAATACTATTTATTTTTAGTTTTTTTTAATATTCGTGTGTGCAAACGTCCGTATGCTAGCGTGCGTGTGTGTGTGTTTCTTTGAATGCCTAATTTGAGTGGTCGTGGGGTTGGGCGTAGACGGGGCTTTCTATTACCTTTGCTAACGTCCATGGCCTCAGAGATAATCTAGCATCTGTTGAACATCACCTCACTAACCTCTCGTCCTAACCTTTTGCTTCTGTCTGAGACCCAGTTGGACAGGGATTCTTTCTCTAGCAATCTTAATATCTCTAACTACAACTTTTCTCACAATTTCCGACTAAACGATGAGTATGTGCCTATATTAATATTAACACTCCTGTGACACGTCTTGTAAATATTGAATCTCCTAATTTTGATGTTTTTTGGCTTAAAATCTGTCTTCCTACTACTAATACTACAATTATTTTGTGTTTCTGCTATTGCTCCCCTAATGGAACAGATTTTCAGTTTTTTTCAATATCTTACTACTTCTCACGAGACTGTTACTTCTTCTCATCCAAATGCTGAAGTCCTCTATTTAGGGGATTTAAACGTATACCACACTGAGTGGTTGGGTTCCTCTCATACTGATAAAGGTGGGAAGGAGGCCAAATTATTCAGCATTCTTAACGATCTGGAGCAGTTGATTAGGGAACCCACACACATTCCAGATCGTCCTAACCAATTCTTTAATTCACTTGATTTATGCTTCACTACTACTCCTTCTAGATATAAAAACAACATTTTTCCACCTATCGGTAACTCTGAACATAATCTTATAGCTCTTAATTATAATACTTTCTCTCCAATAGCTTCACCATGCCCTAAGCGCACTTTCTGGCACTTTAATCGGGGTAATTGGGGGGCAATGCGTTGCTTCTTTGCTAACTATCATTGGAGTGAATCTTGCTTTGTCTCGGGGGACGCTTCGGTTTCTGCTGAAAAGGTAGGGGCTGTTATCGTCGATGGGATGAGCAGGTTCCATTCCATCTTCAACTTAATCTTTTTCTCCTCAAAATCCATGGTTTGATGGCAATTGTTCTTTTGTCCTTCGGGAGAGAGACAATGCTTATCGTGAATGGAAAACTCTCCTTCTCCTATCACTCTTGCTAATTTTCATTCAATCGGAATCGCTGCAGGGATGTTCTTCGACGGACTAAGCGTACTTTCATTAAAAGGAAGTGCGCTGACCTCCATGGTTCTTCTACTGATAAAAATTTATGGCCTCTTGTCAAAATTATCTCTAATAACTTCTGTAAATCTGCTTTTCCTCCTCTTATT
>SEYY01000390.1:38475-45975 GCA_009176605.1 Armadillidium nasatum
AAAAGAAGAAGAATTTAGGCAATTGATAAAGTCGATAGTGTCTGTTAAGGTATACTGGTTTTTAGTTAGAGGATCTAAAATAGGAACTAAAAATTTGGCAAGATTGTAGTTAGGAGAGTTAATATATATATATATAATATATATATATATATATATATATATATATATATATATATATATATATATATATATATATATATATATATATATATATATATATATATTTGTCATGCATTTTCGCATTCGCGTCCTCATCAAAATTGACATCCGCATCCGCATTTTCGAAAAATTCAACATCCGCATCCGCATTTTCAAAAATTAACATCCGCATACGCACTTGACGAAAATTCTATATCTGCATTCGCATCCACAAATGAGAAAAAATGACATCCGATCCATCATATATATATATATATATATATATATATATATATATATATATATATATATATATATATATATATATATATATATATATATATATATATATATATATATATATATATATATATATATATATATATATATATATATATGATAGAATACTATTCGAATCCTTATCAAAACTGACATTCGCATCCGCACTTTCAAAAATGTATATCCGCATCCGCAAATGAGAAAATATGATATCAGATTCATCATATATATAATATATATATATATATATATATATATATATATATATATATATATATATATATATATATATATATATATATATATATATATATATATATATATATATATATATATATATATATATATATATATATATATTATTTCATCTCTTGTGGGCAAAGGCCAGAGGAATACTACAAATTTCTAACAAAGTTTTGAAAAAAAAAATCGGAAACCTGGTCAAATTAAAGGCCGACATATTCTGATACACAGCGTTTGAAGATGTGTATGTCATAGGATGTTGGGAAAATAGATGAAAAAAGTATCTTCCATAATTTACCAGTAGAGTACGTGTAAGAATGAGCATAGTGGTTAAGTCTAGCGTCAGAGATTTGTATGGAGTAAGGATGAAATTGTACAGAAAGAAGTGTCGCACGAGCTCTTCTCAATGAAGGAGGTATGCAACGAGAGAGTTAAAAAGAGCAGTGACCATTGTAATAACGATAGTATAGAGAGACTGAAGAAACAATTCGACAGGCAGAAAGAGACTGGAGACAATTAGTGAGAGCAGGAGAGTTGATAAGACGAAAAGCCCTAGACTCCACCTTTTCAAGGAGAGCTGTATGAGTGAAACCACCCCAGATGTGCGAGGCGTACTCCATACAGGGGCGAATATATATATATATATATATATATATATATATATATATATATATATATATATATATATATATATATATATATATATATATATATATATATATATATATATATATATATATATATATATATATATTACACATCACCACCACTCACGGGTAAAGCCCTATTCAAGAAGGGGGTGTCATTTGAACAAAAATGAAGTAGAAAAAAAAAAAATGGAAAATGAATAATAATAAATAATATAATATAATAATAATAATAATAATAATAATAATAATAATAATATAATATGATAATAATAATAATAATAATAATAATAATAATAATAATAATAATAATAATAATAATAATAATAATAATAAAAACGACCCCTGCAGGACCCACCTAACGCAAATTTCTTAGGTGAGCGCAGACGCGGGCTTTAAAAAAATTGAGATTAAATTCGGCAGGAAACACAGAAGATGGGAGAGAATTCCACAGAACAGATGTGGCAGGAAAGAAGGAGGCACCACAGCGTACAAGCCTGGAGTTGCCAAATGTCTACGCAGAATTGATGTGCAGACAATGCACCCCTTGTACTGCGAGGACGGCGTAAAGGTGGAGGTACACGGGTGAATAATTCCCTCGAGCATTTGCCGCTGTAGTACCTATAGAAAAGAGACAAGGAACCAACGTCGCGTCGCAAAGATAAAGAGTCAAGTGAATTAGAAAGAGCGGAACAGTTTATAAGTCTTTTAGTCTTTGACTCAACCTTATCCAAAAGACGGGTGAAACCTGAGCCACCCCAGATATGAGAGCAGTACTCCATACAAGGGCGGATGAGACCCTTGTATAACTGGAGTAACTGCGAAGAAGAAAAAAATTCTCGCAGTCTAAACAGAACTCCCAGCTTCTTTGAGGCCACCCTAGCAACCATTGTGATGTGAGGTTTCCAAGACATTTTTTTGTTTATGTGAAGGCCAAGGATGTTTATATTGTCAACAGGAGAGATAGGGGAACCATCGAAAGAAATAGAAAAGTTAGGAGGTGTCTTTGAGAGGGAGATTTCTAGAAGTTGAGTTTTTAAAGAGTTGAATTTCACATGGTTGAGACGACCCTACTGGGAAATTCTATTCAGATCTGCAAGAATGGAATCGGAAAGATGAAGACGAGAGGCAACTCTAGATGCAAAGAAAGGAGCAGATTTGAAATGAGTAGAAGAATGGAGGGTTGAGTCATCGGCATATGAATGGATAGGGTTAGATGAACAGCTAAGAAGATCATTAATGAAAAGTAAGAATAGAGTAGGAGACAAGACAGAACCCTGAGGAACACCACTATTGACAGGAAAGGAAGAAGAAGTCGCTCCATCAACAACAGCCGAAATGGAACGATTAGAAAGAAAGCTAGACATAAGTAAGCAAAAAGAAGGAGGAAATCCAAAGGAGGGGAGCTTGGAAAGCAGTGACGCATGCCATACCCGGTCAAATGCCTTAGATATGTCAAGCGCCACCACACAAGTCTCCCCATGATCCCTAAGGGCAGAAGACCATAAATCTGTGAGATAGGAAAGTATATCACCAGTAGACCTTGAACGTCGAAAGCCATACTGATGATCAGAAAGAAGGGAATGAGATTCCAGATGATCCAAGAAATGAGAGTTGAGAAGGGTTTCAAAGATCTTAGATAGAATACAAGTGAGAGCTACAGGGAGATAGTTAGAAGGATCAGAGCGGCTACTCTTTTTCGGAATAGGTTGGACCAATGCACGCTTCCAACACTGAGGGAAAGTATTAGTATTGAGGCATAGAGAGTAGAGTTGAACGAGGGGCGGAGCCAGCTCAGAAGCACACTCCCTTAAAACTCGGGGAGGAATGCCATCCGGGCCGCTTGCCTTCCTTACGTTCATAGATTTCAGAAGCCCATGCACCTGATCAAATGTAATCACAGGTAAAGGCATGGGACCTCTGAGAGGAGAAGAAGTAGGAGGAGGGTTGCCGGAGTCGTCAAGGGTTGAATTAGAGGAGAATAGGAGGCCGAAGAGATTAGCCTTTTCAGTTGGAGTGTTAGCAACAGAACCATCAGTGCGAATAAGAGGAGGACAGTAAGATTTACAGAAGTTGTTAGAGATGTTTATGGCAAGAGGCCAGAAAGGTTTATCAGTAGGAGTGTTTAGGAGCTCCGCACACCTTCTTTTAGTGAAAGAAATAATATATATATATATATATATATATATATATATATATATATATATATATATATATATATATATATATATATATATATATATATATATATATATATATATATATATATATAGTTAGTTATTAGTTAGTTAGTTAGTTAGTTAGTTAATTCGCCACTTTTTAAACTCTCACCTAGGTGAGGACAAGTCGGGAGAAGGGGAGTGTGTAATGTTTTCCCGACCAGTGGTGCCTCCCAGATTGGTGATTTTGGTGTACAGTATTCTGGGGTAGATAGCAGCCCCTGCCACGGTCTTTCAAGTCCAGATTTCCCAACCATCTGTGGACGTAGTTGGTTGTCTATACTCGGAAGACCTACTGTGCATGTGGCAGATAGGAGTGAGTGTTTGTTTTGTCATTATAGGTTGTATTTGTATGTGTTGGCTGTGTTCTTAAATGACGTGTGGGTATTGAGATTAGTGTATTAATACACTTTTGCCGTAAACTGTAATTAATTACAGAAAATCCCCTACGAGCGGCAATTTTTTGTGTCCGATCTGGTTAGTGGGCGGGGCGTTCGGAGTCTTCGTTTTACCGAGGCTCGAACTCTCGTCCTAAAGCGTGGAAATCCTCCGCTTTATCCACTGAGCTAACCGGGATCTCCTATATATATATATATATATATATATATATATATATATATATATATATATATATATATATATATATATATATATATATATATATATATATATATATATATATATATATATATATATATATATATATATATATAATTATATTTTCTATATCTCCTCCGGTGGGCAAAGGAGGCCTACTAATTTCACCGAAGTTGGGAAACATCAAATCTTGGTCGTTAAAGGCCGACGCTTCCAGATATACGGCGTTTAAGAGTGTGCAAGTCAAAGGAAGCCAGGAAAACATACAAAGATAGTATGTTCCAGACTTTACCAGTAGAGTACATGTAAGATTGAGTATAGTGGTTAAGTCTGGAGTCGGGAGAGTTGGACAGAGTTCAGAAAAACAGTGTTCACTGTAATAGCGATAGCATAGAGAGAGTGACGCAACAATACGACGGCAGAAAGAGACTAGAAAGAATTAATGAAAGCGGGAGAGTTGATGAGACGAAAAGCCCTAGACTTCACCTTCTCAAGGATAGCTGTATGACAAACTTTCCCAGATATGCGAGGCGTACTCCATACAGGGGCGAACAACACCCCTATACAGAGCAAGCAACTGGGGTGGCGGGAAGAAGTTCTGAAAGCGTTTCAGAATACCCAACCCCTTAGAAGCTTGTTTAGAAAGAGAAGTGATGTGATCTTTCCAAGAAAATACACGAGAAAAAGAAACACCGAGAATATTAAGAACAGATGAAAGCTTGAGTTATGTGTTTTTGAAGAAGATATCAAAGTTGTGTGGAAGATTGTGTCCAGTAGAGAGATGGAGAAACTGAATTTTTATGGCATTGAAAACAACTATGTTTTCTCTGTCGCAATTTGAAGTAAGTGAAAGATCAGAGGTTAGTTGCTCCAAAGCTACCCTCTGTGCGTCTATTAACTGCTGTTGGGTGGGGCGTTTTTCGAACCGAAAGAAGTAATGAAGGGTGGAGTAATCAGCATAGGAGTGAAAAGGAGATGAAGTAATAGAGAGAAGGTCATTAATGAAAAAGTAGAAAAAGTATTAGGGATAGGACAGAATCCTAAGGAACACCACTATTAATAGATTTAAAGGATGGACAGTGGCCGTCTACAACAGCTGCTATAGAACGACTGGAAAGGAAATCAGAGAGAAGGTCACATAGTGAAGGATAGATAGATACCGAAAGAGGAAAGTTTAGAAAGTTTTGTGACAGACTCTATCGAAAGCTTTCGATATGTCCAGCGCAACAGTTTAGATAGTCGAAGAATATAGGATAGTCAGTAGAATTAGGAGATAAATAAACAGGACAAATGAATTTAGACGTAAAATGGCAAGAGAGTTTTGAGCCACAAGGTGGAAAATTCGGAAGACTCCAAATTAGAGACACGAGAACAAACAACATCGTTGCGCATGTATGCACAACAACCGTATTTGGCTGAAAATTGAGGATAGATATAGTAGGAGGAAGCAGAAAAGGGTTTGCTATTAGAGCGCTCAAACATCTGAGTTTCCGTTAAGAACAAAAGGTGAGATCTAGAAGAGAAGTATGTACGGCTATTCGTGGAAGTAACGTCAATTTATTATACATTACGTCTTAAATGAAATAATTAAATATAAATACCTGTTCGACGTTTCTTGACGCAGGATTTGGTGGAGATATCGGTGAAGTGACAGGAGGTGAAGGAGCTTTACGAGTTGGCGCTAGAGATGATAAAGGGGACATTACTCCCCCACTGCTCAAACTTGAAGTGGAATTAGCCCCTAAATATAATAATAATAATAATGCTTGGATTATATTTGCGGGTTGATATAGACTCATGGTTGGTCTTTATTTGAAAGATTATTCTCAATTTTATCTTTAATTAAGAAGCGAAAAGGAAAAAGTTATAAGTTTAGTTTTAAAAAGGTCTTCAGTGTTCATAGTGTGTGTGTGTGTGTGTGTGTGTGTGTGTGTGTGTGTGTGTGTGTGTGTGTGTGTGTGTGTGTGTGTGTGTGTGTGTGAGTGTGTGTGAGTGTGTGTGTGTGTGTGAGTGTGTGTGTGTGTGTGTGTGTGTGTGTGTGTGTGTGTGTGTGTGTGTGAGAGAGAGAGAGAGAGAGAGAGAGAGAGAGAGAGAGAGAGAGAGAGAGAGAGAGAGAGAGAGAGAGAGAGAGAGAGAGAGAGAGAGAGAGAGAGAGAGAGAGAGAGAGAGAGAGAGAGAGAGAGAGAGAGAGAGAGAGAGAGAAGAGAGAGAGAGAGAGAGAGAGAGAGAGAGAGAGAGAGAGAGAGAGAGAGAGAGAGAGAGAGAGAGAGAGAGAGAGAGAGAGAGAGAAGAGAGAGAGAGAGAGACTTTTTTTGAAAGATTTTTCTTTTTTTTTTTTTTTTTTATTATTATATATATATATATATATATATATATATATATATATATATATATATTATATATATATATATATATATATATATATATATATATATATATATATATATATATATATATATATATATATATATATTAAAACGACCTTGATTGGTGCAGCTCCCTACTCGTATCCCTGATCGTCTTGGAGATGAACCCAACGTTCTAGACCTTTTCCAAACTTCTAATCCTTCTCCTTATACTGTTAAACTCTTTCCTCCTCTGGGTTCCTCCGATCATCTTCTTATCTCTGTATCCTCTTCTATCTCTTCAAGTCTTCCGCAGGAAAGACCCCCTTCTACGGAAAGGAAACGCTTGTGGCACTTCGGTGCCGCAAGCTGGTCGGACTTGCGGTCGTACTTCCTTGATTTCCCGTGGAATGATTATTGCTTCCGTGGGAGGGGTCCCTTGGAGTGTGCAGAACGCATTACCGAGGTGATTCTCTCTGGCATGGAGGCGTACATTCCATATTCTTTCCCTTCTACTAAACCTAACAAACCTTGGTTTAAC
This sequence comes from Armadillidium nasatum, assembly GCA_009176605.1. Classification (NCBI taxonomy): domain Eukaryota; kingdom Metazoa; phylum Arthropoda; class Malacostraca; order Isopoda; family Armadillidiidae; genus Armadillidium; species Armadillidium nasatum. Next base: position 45,485 of record SEYY01000390.1, read on the forward strand.
TCTGCTTGTTCTCGTGCTATCCGCCGCAGGGATGCTGCCTTCAGGGATTACCGTCTTCTTCAAACTCCAGAAACTAACGCTACTTATATTTCATCCCGGAATCGTGCAAAATCTATCCTTCGTAACACTAAAAACTCCTTTCTCCGTAGAAAATGCAATAATCTTTCTGGTTCCTCTTCTTCACGTTCTTTCTGGCATTTTGCAATAAATGTCAACTATAACTTTGCTTCTTCCTCTTTCCCTCCTTTAATATCTTCCGACGGCACAACTTCTGTTTTACCTTCTTCTAAAGCTGAACTCTTTGCTCAAACTTTTGCCTCTAATTCAACCTTAGACGATTCCGGAGCTATTCCTCCTCCTTCAACCCCCTCTAACTCAATTATGCCTAAAATTAGAATTTCTTCTAAAGATGTCATTTCTGCTCTCTCTGAGCTTAATACTAAGAAGGCGTACGGTCCGATGGTATTCCTCCTGTGGTTCTCAAAACTTGT
>SEYY01000390.1:50975-68475 GCA_009176605.1 Armadillidium nasatum
CTTCTCTTGTGCAATAACGAATGTCATTTTCACTCGAGTAGCTGTGTAAGCATGCAAACGAAAGTTTCGCTACTGGCCTGATGACAATCCTCGCATGCTACACGAAAGACTGTTGCTCTCCGAGCGAGTGACTTTGTAGAGCGTTGTTGCCGATGTTGGCCTCATGGGTTTTTATTTCTTATATAGAAGGTGTTTCTGTTATCGTAACCTCTCTCCATTACATCCATATGCTCGAAAACCTTTTAAGGCCACCAGGTCGAACATTCTGAGCTTGAGTAACGCATAGTGTTTTTTCAACAGGATGGAGCTACATCACATACAGCTCAAAGAACTTTGCAATTTTTAAATTTCCATATGGGCTGATCTTGTTGTGTGGCGATGTTGTCCTTTGGTCTCACTCCTTGTGGTTGTTTTCTGTGAGACTACTTAAATCACGAATGTAAACTCATCGACCACAAACAGTTGAGGCCTTTAAGGTTTTTATTCATCGAGAGATAACCGCTGTTCCACTCGACATGGTCCGTCAAATCATGGCAGTTTTCAGAATATGACTCAAAGAGTGTACAGACAATGAGAGCCAAATATTTGGAGAATATAATATTTAAAACATTATAATTTAAAACAGTATTGAATGACATTTCATGTGTACAAACAATAGTTTCCTTTAGCCATTGTTTTTTTATTTACCTTGGAAATGTGTTGTCTTGAAGGGGTGGCCACCTAATAGAATTTTTTGTTTTTAATAATGATAAATGTTGAAAATTTAATATATACAAATTTATAAATTACCTAAGATACCGTAATTAATGTCGTAGTCAAAAGCTAAAAATAAAGGAGTAACGGAACTTTCGTTACTTTTCCTTTTCTTTCAAAGAAACGGAATAACGATAATGGAGTTAATTTTTCCGAGTAACAGTAATGGACTTAATTTTTTGAGCGAGCGAGCGTGCAAGCGCACAAGAACGCACGCACGCACACAAACACATATATATATATATATATATATATATATATATATATATATATATATATATATATATATATATATATATATATATATATATATATATATATATATATATATATATATATTAGGGATGGAGTGAAGTATCGGTATCGGTATCGGTAAGTATCGGCATATTTTCCGATACCGGTATCGGTATCGGTATCGGCAAAATTTTTGGATAAGAGTAAAGTATCGGTATCGGTATCGGTATCGGTAGTAGTATCGGCATATTTTCCGATACCGATACCGGTATCGGTATCTGGTAATTTTTAGGTATCGGTATCGGTATCGGTAAAAATTTTGGTATCGCTCCATCCCTAATATATATATATATATATATATATATATATATATATATATATATATATATATATATATATATATATATATATATATATATATATATATATATATATATATATATATATATATATATATATATATATATATATATATATATATTCTACTAATCCATACATTTACCCAATACTTTTATATTTATACAAATTCTTTTTAATACTACAAAATTTAAATTTTCTGGGCAAAATTTCATGCTTATTAAATAATTTCGTTTTCCTATTTAAATTAATTTTGCAAATTAATTTTTTATATATTATACAATATAATATTCAAACTATACTACAATCATACAATTACTAATGAAATTTTAAAAATAAAATTTTTAAAACTTAAATTTAAGAGTCTTATAAAGAACTCTTCCTCATGATTCGAAAGGACCTTTTACTTCAGCCTTTTCTCATTAACCTTAGAATGTTCACTCAGAGAAATTACTTATTTCCTTACAATTATATTAAATTACTTAAAACAATAAAACTAAACATCAATTTAAAAGTCTGATAAACCACTTTGAAAAATTTCTTTGTATTTTATATTTTACAATCAATTTTGCTTCATTTAATTTTGACTAATTTTTCAGAAATATTATTCTTTTAAACAATTATATTAAACTAATTTAATCAGAATTTCACAGAACAAATTTTCTGTCTTTTGAAAAAATTTTTTTTGCAATATTTTTCTAAAAATCACAAAAACAAAAATAACTTCTATACTATATCTATATTTATATACAACATAATAATTACCATACAATTACAATTATTATACCATTACTACCTTATCTAAATAATATATCATATTTCTAATAAACTAGAATAAATTACCGTATCTCAAATACTTTACCATATCTCCCATACCTACAATAATAACTATAACCACAGTAATACTATAACAATCAACAATAATAACTACAATAATAACAACCAAAGGTAATAATAACTATAACCATAGTAATACCGTTTGTTAGAATATCTTTTTATAATGATCATTTCATTTTTCTTTTCAACTTCTACTGTTCTCTTACTATAGTTTTGAGAAATCATATGTGTGACAAAATTAAAAATATAAATATATATATATATATATAATCATAAGAATATTTCAGGTATATAATATACTTTTTCTTTGTTTTTGTTGTTTAAACATTTATTTTCTTTAACAGCAAATTGATTTAATATTACTTCTTTAATCTTTTTATATATATATTTTTTTCAGCTTAATAATTCTTTGCTTTCCAGGTCTTCATTGAAGTTCATCTTTTATTTAATTCAATTTTGATTTTAATTTATTTAAATTGTTTTAATTTTGCTTTAATTACAGTTTTATCTTTATTGATTTAAATTATAAAACTTCGCTTAATATTGTTTTCTTTTCCAACTTTGCTACTGTTTATGCCAATTTATTTTATTATTGTTTTCGAATATTCCATACAATTTTTTTTTTTTTTTTTTTAGCTTTGCAATTACATAGTCATTAGCAATTTCTGTCGTTTTGCTACTACTATTCAAATTTGCTTCTTTAAAAAAACAGTTTTTTTTGTTCATTTATTGTTTTACAATTAATTTAATTAAATTTTCTTTGTTTTTAAATCTTTAATAATAATGATCGTTTTATAATCATTTTAATTTTCAAATAACTTAAAAATTTAAATTTTAATTAATTAAATTTAAAATTTCATTAATTCATTTAAATGGTTTTACTAGAATGTCTAATCCTTGTATTTTTTTTCCTATCCAGGGTATCTTTTTTTTTGTATTTACTTGTGGTTATTTTTGAGTAAATAACTAATGCTGTTTTCTGCTGCTTTCAACCTTTACAACTTACGTAACACTACACCTCATTTAAACAGTGAACCAGACCTAAAATTCTTATTCCTTCCAAATGGATTCCAACATTCATTTCTCTAAAACCACGAAAATGTTACTGATAAACAAACAGAGGAATGATGTCTGAATTACACATTGAAAAATTATTACTTGAAATAGAGTTTCCATAGAAAGTAATAACATTAAAGTGACAATGTTATTTAGCACATACAAAGAACTCGAAATAAATAAATATAATATATATATATATATATATATATATATATATATATATATATATATATATATATATATATATATATATATATATATATATATATATATATATATATATATATATATATATATATATATATATATATATATATATATATCACCGAAAATAGGGTTACGAGGATAAATATGAGATTTGTCCCATATTGGGGAAGACGTAGCTCAGTCCAAAGAAATGCAAATACACTCCCTTCTCCCCCACACACATACACTGGGCATAATCAGCGGAGTGAAAGAATGAGGTAGATCATTCCGTTTCATTCAATTGTCCTTTGGTTCGTTCCTTTTCGCGTTTCACATTCTCAAACAGTCTCTAGGGTACCATTGTCTCATTTTGCTCCCACAACTCTCACCCATTTTCTTCCCATGTTTCCCACAAATTTTACAAGCGTATTCTCGTACATTACTTATTAAAATAAAAAAATGGCAAAACATAAAGCTGCCTGGGAGATGCTTCAAGGGGCAGAACCCAAGCAATATCCCTCATCCTATTATCACTTGGGAGTTGTGGCCTCCGATGACGGTTGTGGTGCAATCAAGAATTCGCATCCGGCTTGCCCTGGTGCACGATTTTCTTTTTTCATAAATTTCTGTAACATTCTCTTCTTCTAAACCTCATATATTGTTCTTAACCAAAACTCAAGTGCTTGAGAGCACTACTGTCTCTATCTCAATTTTCAGACAAAGGCAGGTGTTGCGTATATGTGCGGAATCGTGATTTGTTCTCGTGGATCTAATTTGGAGTTTTCTGAATTCTCCACTTTAATGGCTCAACCTTTCTTGCAATTCAACAACTAAATTTATTTGTCCTGTCTATTTATCTCCTAATTCTACTGACTACTAAAAAATAGAACACATTCTTTCTTCTTCAACTTTCTCCCAAATCATCATTTTAGGTGATTTCAAAGTTCACCAAGGCTAATGGCCTTCATCTAATCCTCATGATCCACCTGGTGAACTTAACTACCAATTTTCAATTTAGAACAACCTTGAGCAGTTGGTACAACTTCCTACACCATATCCTTAACCGTCTTAGTGATGAACCTAACATTCTTGATCTTTTCTTAACTTTCTATCTTTCTCCTTATACTGTTAAACTCTTTCCTCCTTTGGGTTCATCTGATCACCATATATCTTCTTCATGCTCTGTCTCTAAGTTTTCCGCAAGAACGACCCTCTCCCTTAAGGGGGAAGGCGCTTAAGGACATCGGTGCTGTTAACTGGTCTGACATGGGGTTGTATTTCTCTGATTTCCCAAGGAATGGTTACTGTTTATGTGTTTGTGCTGATAGGGGGAAGGCGGCCCTTGGAGTGTGCAGTGCGCTTGACAGAAGTGATTATCTCCGGAATGAAGGCGTACATTCCAAATTCAACTAAACTAAATCTAACAAGCCTTAGCTTAACTCTACTTGTCATACTATCCCCCATAGGAATTCTGCATTCAAAGATTACAGTCATCTTCAAACTCCAGAAACTCATTCAACTTACCTTTCATCCCGAAATCAGGCAAAATATATTCTTCGCAACATCGAAAACTTTTTTCTCCGTCGTAAATACAATAATCTTTGTGGTTTCTCTTACTCACGCCTTTTCTGGAATTTTGCCAAAAAATTTTAACTCTAACTTTGCTTCTTTCTCTTTCCCTCTTCTATTATCTTCTGACGGCACAACTGCTGTTTTACCTTCTACAAAAGCTGAACTCTTCGCTCAAACTTTCAACTTTTATTCCATTTTAGACGATTCCGGAGCTATTTCACCACCTTCAACACTCTCCAAATCATTTATGACTAATATTGTAATTGCTTCTAAAGATGCTGTTTCTGCTCTCTCTGAGTTTAACACCAAGATGGCGTATGGTCCTGATGGTATTCCTCCTGCGGTTCTCAAAGCTTGTGCTTCTGAGCTTGCAACCTACTTTTTAAACTATTTCGTCTATGTTTTTCTACTTCGACCTTCCTTTCTTGCTTGTGCTTTCTTCATTCAGTTTGTGACGAAGAAGGGGGGACCCCTCTCAACCCTCTAACTACTATCGTCCTATTTATTAAACTTCTGTTTTATAAATAGATTTTAAATTTATCCTTAACAGTTAGTAAGATTTCGAAACATCTCAATTCTTCTAATCTTTTCTCTGTTCGCCAGTATGACTCGCAAAAGACTCTATTGGTGATCTTCTTTATCTTCTCTCCGACTCTTGGACCTTCTCTGTTCGGTGTTTCGGTGAATCTTTCGCTGTGGCGCTGGGAATATCGAAAGCCTTCGATAAAGTCTGGCACAAACTTTGATTTCCAAACCTTCCTCTTTTGGAATCTGTCCTTCTCTCTGATTTCTTTCGTGTCGTTCTATAGCAGCTGCTGTACACGGTCACTGTTTTTAATTTAAATCTTTAAACAGTGGTGTTCCTCAGGGATCTGTCCTATCCCTATTTCTTTTTCTACTTTTTATTAATGACCTTCTCAATTATTTCATCACATATCAACTCCTAACCAGATGATTCCACTCTTTATAACCTCTTTCAATTTGGAAGGGGTAATGGGTAATTAATGATGCAAGTAAGGTGACCTTCGAGCAACTGATCTCTAATCTTTCTCGTATTTTAAATTGAGTTTGAAGATATAATCATTTTATATGTATCAAAACTCAGTTTCTCAATCTCTCTACTCTTTACAACCTTCCACTCAACTATGATACCTTCTTAGAAAACGCGCAACTTAAATCTTCGGTGTCCTTAATATTCTCGGTGTTTAATTTTTTCGTGAACTTCCTCGGAAGAATCACATTACTTCTCTTTCTACACAAGCCTCTAAGATGTTGGGCATTTTGAGGCGCCTTCAGAATTTCTTAATGCCACCACAGTTGTTTGCTCTTTTTAGGGATGTTGTTCACCCCTTTATGGAGAATGCCTCACACATCTGGGGAGGTCCCACTCATACTGCTCTCCTTGAAAGGTGGAATTTATTTATTTTTTTTATCTCATTAACTCTTTCGCTCTTACTAACTCTCTGCAGTCTATTTTTGCCCGTCGTACTGATGCGTCACTTTCTTTAAGCTATCGCTATTATAACGGACACTGCTCTTCTGTCGCATATCTCTTCCATTTAGAAGGGCTTGTGCGACAAGTCTTTTAATACAGGCTCCTTTTATCTCTGTCAAACTCTCTGACCTTAAATTTAACAGCTATGATGAATCTTACATGTAGTCAATTAGTAAAGTCTGGAACACACTCCCTTTATCTATTTTCCTAACTTCCTTTGACTTACATACTTTCAAACGCGGTGTATCGGGTCATGTAGGCCATTTACCGACGACAATTCCAACATCGCTCCAACTCTGGTGGAATTTAGTAGGCCTCTGGCCTTTGCTCATCAGGTGATATATATATATATATATATATATATATATATATATATATATATATATATATATATATATATATATATATATATATATATATATATATATATATATATATATATATATATATATATATATATAACGTTGCTAAAGGTTTACCAAGACTTTTAATTTTATAAGACATACCGGTACCAAACTAGGTAAGATATTCGAAGTATTTCCCCTTAGCATCCATGCACCGCTGTCATCGTTGTGGTAGTTCTTTGATGTCTTCGGAGTAAATGGGGAGATTGTTTGCTGTGACCACTGCATGACATCCTGCAATAGAGCTGCATTGGGTAGAAGTTTCTTTTGCTTACCCTTCCCGCCAGGTGCTATTCATAGGACCAAACATACTAAAAGGGAACACATCCCAGTGCATATCGGCATTAGTGGTTACCGTTGTAGTTGTGACTGTTAAATGGGCCAAGTCGAGATAGGTATTGTTATGGAGAAGAATGACATATCCTAACAAATTTCCAATTCTTTTTCTGGGAATGGCATTTCGGAACACACTCTTGAACAATATGGCATAATACTGAATAGTAACTTGGTGCTCTCACTCCAAATATCAACATAAATTATACCGTATATGTCTCATAAAACGTCCCCAAAACTATGCCGGCTGACGGCAGAGCTTTTCTATTTGTGGGTGGCGACCTTTATAGCGTCATTCCACGCTGCGTTATTTGCTTTTAGGCGTGAAACAATTCAACCATGGTTCCTCATATGTGATGACTGATATGAGAAATCCAACCCCTAAGTGTGCACCACCTTAGCAGCTGATTATATATATATATATATATATATATATATATATATATATATATATATATATATATATATATATATATATATATATATATATATATATATATATATATATATATATATATATATATATATATATAGACACTTCACCGAAATGTAGGTGCTCGTGGATGATTGTTTCCACAGTGCGAACACTGTAATGGTCTTCAGCTACAATGTTATGAGATGTTATTCAACGCTTTTCAAGTATGGCTTGCTCAACTCGCGATATTCGCCGGTGTGACAAGCTTCAAATGAAAGTGTCTATGAAGTTCATTAGTCACTAGGGTTTGACGTTCAATAAACAGCCGACATCCCTTGCACACTCTTACCCACGACAGTGTCTGTTTCCAAAACTGTACTTGTAATCTTTTCGAAATTTCATTTAGTTCCCCGTTCTACCTCCCAAGAAGGTTATATATATATATATATATATATATATATATATATATTATATATATATATATATATATATATATATATATATATATATATATAAATATATATATATATACAGAAAGCATATAAGTCACTTAGCAGCGACTATTCTGGACTGGGTTGATTTCTAAACTTAACAAAAAGGAATTTCAAAAATAATCAAAGCTTAAATGATCGTAAAATCCGATGTTAGTGAGAAAAAAGTAAAACAGTGGAGCTCTTACCTGTAGGCAAAATATTGAATTGAGACTTGGAAAATGTCTTAGGGGTATTTAAATATATATATATATATATATATATATATATATATATATATATATATATATATATATATATATATATATATATATATATATATATATATATATATATATATATATATATATATATTAGTGATGGCATCCGCATCCGCATCCGCATCTTCGAAAATTCAACATCCGCATCCGCATCCGCACTTTCGGAAATTCAACATCCGCATCCGCATCCGCACTTTCAAAAATTCAACATCCGCATCCGCATCCGCACTTCTCCAAAATTCGACATCCGCATCCGCATCCGCATCCGCAAATTAGAAAATATGACATCCGATCCATTACTAATATATATATATATATATATATATATATATATATATATATATATATATATATATATATATATATATATATATATATATATATATATATATATATATATATATATATATATATATATATATGCGAATTGTAGATCAAGAGTGAGGGTGAAGAGAGAACTATCGGATTGGTTTAGCATAGGAGTGGGATTGAGACAGGGGTTTGTAATATCTCCATGTTATTGAATCTATTGATGAATGGTTTACTTAGAAAAATGGAGAGAGAAGGGAAGAGTATTACGTTGAGAAATATGGAGGGTGAATGTGAAGTGAATGTTTTACTTTTTGCAGATGATGCGGCATGTGTTGGTGGCAGAATCTGGAGAAAAGATGAGAATACTTGTGAGAGAGTTTGAAGGGAAATGTGCAAACACGAGATTGAAATTCAATCCAGCGAAGAATAAAGTTATGAGGATTGGCGGTGGGGATGAGGAAATGTGGAGGGAGGAATTGGTTTGTAGAAGTGTGAGAATGGAAACTTGAGGAGGTGAATGAATTCAAATATCTAGTAATGTTGGGTGGAAGGTAAGGGTGGGACGGAAAAAGGAATAAAGAACAGAGTGGTAGAAGGAATGAAAGTATTGGAAGGCCTAAGAAAAGTATGGAAGAAAGGAAAAATTTCGAAAGAAATAAAGATAAGAATGTTTGAATATATGTGTTCACCTTCTGTATTGTATGTGTGTGAAACATAGACGATAAGTGCTCGGTCGAGAAAAAGTTTCAATATCTTTGAGATGAAAGATTTGAGAGCGATATATAAATTGAGAAGGATTGATAGGATTAGAAATGAAAGAATAAGGGAGATGTGTAAATGGAAGAAGGGTGTAATTGATAGAGAGGAGGAGGATGTGCTAAAATGGTTTGGACATATGTGAAGAATGAAAGAGAACAGAATGGTTGGCAAGGTACGTAGATCCGATGTAGATAGGGGAGGGGTAGGGGGAGGGGAAGGCCGAAGTGGAGATGGATGGATGTAGTGAGAGTGATTTTGATGGAAGGAATTTGAGTTTAAACGAGGGTAGAAGATTTGTGGAGACAGAGATGGAGGGAGGTGGTGAAAGCGTTGAAAGGTAAGAATAGTTATGTTTGTAAGGGAATTGTGGCGAGCACCACCTCACGAAAGTGGGAAAGGTGATAGTAAATATATATATATATATATATATATATATATATATATATATATATATTATATATATATATATATATATATAATTAAACATCCGCATCCGCATCCTCATCAAAAATTAACATCCGCATCCTCATCAAAATCCGCATCCGAATTTCATCCGCATCCGCATCCGAACTTTTCGAAAATTCAAAATCCGCATCCGCATCCGCATCCGCACTTTCGAAAATTCAACATCCGCATCCGCATCTTCTCCAAAATTCAATATCCGCATCCGCATCCGCAAACTGGAAAATATGACATCCGATCCATCACTAATATATATATATATATATATATATATATATATATATATATATATATATATATATATATATATATATATATATATATATATATATATATATATATATATATATATATATATATATATATATATATATATATATATATATATATATATATATATATATATATTGTGTATATATTTTACATTCAACGAAGAGATGATGAACCGATTGAGAGGCTTGGTTACAAAATCGATAGGAGGGTTGGAAAACTTTAGACATGTGGTGTCCGTGAGTGACGTTAGTGTAACCTATGAAGAGAAGTACAAAGACTACTTTATCGGTGGCGACTGCGTGAGTAGGAAGAATGCTATTCCACCAATTTCAGACTTCACAAGTAACAAGCTTTTTTTTTTCTTCGATCGCCTGACCAGCACTACTACCAGTAATCCTTGAAGCCCTGTTGGAACTGAGGAATATAATAAGATGTTGGAAAGAGTTTATTTTTTTGTAAGAGTTTACATTACTCGTGATGTCAAAGTGATATGTAACAAGCAAAAGTTAATTGACTTTCTTAGAGAATGGAGAATTCTCAGAAACCTTTGCACAGCGGGTGCCATTTTGTTTTTGTGGTTAAGGGCCTGCAAGGGTTGCAGGATTTTGAGGAGTCTGATATATATATATATATATATATATATATATATATATATATATATATATATATATATATATATATATATATATATATATATATATATATATATATATATATATATATATACCTTCTTATTCCTAGCAACTTCTAATCTTTGGTTGGTTTCTCTGATTTCAAGTTCTTCTCCCAAATTTCTAACTTCCGTCTCTAATTTTCGCTTTTCCCCAATTCGGAGCGAGAGTTCTTCTTCCAACTTTTTTTTTCTTAATATCTGTTCTTGAATTGCGGCTAAAATTTGGTATATTATTACTTAATAAAATTACGACTAAATTAAATTATTTCAATTATTAAGAGTCCTTAATTAAAATTGAGTATAGTTAGAGATTTGTGCAAAAATTCACAGAATATATATATATATATATATATATATATATATATATATATATATATATATATATATATATATATATATATATATATATATATATATATATATATATATATATATATATATATATAATAAATACAATGATGAGCACGGTACCTTAAAAAAGTTGAGCCCTGCTGCTACCACTACTTTATATGACATTATAGTTAGAATAGAAAATTACAAATAAGTTACAAAAAATGTACTGTATTGTTAAGAATTTAATATATTGATACATATCTTTAATTGTAAATCTTATAGTAATTATATATTTAAACAGTGCCTAAACAAATAAAATTAAAATGAGGCATATAAATATAATTCCTTATGAGTGGGGAGCTCATATATATATATATATATATATATATATATATATATATATATATATATATATATATATATATATATATATATATATATATATATATATATATATATATATATATATATATATATATATATATATATATATATATATATATATATATATATATATATATATATATATATATATATATATATATATATATATATATATATATATATATATATATATATATATATATATATATATATATATATATATATATATATATATATATATATATATATATAAGATATGGTTCACATGGGTTTACAAACTTTGATAGACGGAAAGTGACATCATCACAGTGAAATTCCACCGAATACATATTGGGCCATAAGATTCTCGTTTACTTGATACCGGTGTCAATATGGGAAATGACACAAACACAGTACACCATAAAGACGTTGCTGGTTCCACAGGATGGATGTCATGACTACAGTATTACAAAAATGGTAAGTTATGTCATCACGAGCATTATCTCCTACACCGATCGTCAATAGGGTCATCTAAAGGAGCTGGTGTATGGGGAGGAAATTACTGACAAGCAACATTTATGGCAGAGGGTTGAGGAAAGCGCACTTGTATTAGGAACACTATGGACCCAGTGTATCCAGGCTGGGGGGGTTACATTTCGAACACCTGTTGTAAAGGCATCCTCCCTATCTTACCTGGTACATAATAAACTACGGTGTATAGTGCTTGTTTTATTCCCAAATTGTCCCCTCGGTATCAGGTAACGAAAGGTTTACGGCCCTATATGTATTTGGTGGAATTTACTTGTGATAACGTCACCTCCCATCCGTCGAAGTTTGTAAATATCGATGCGAATCGATATATTGGTTGTGGTATGTCTTTTTTTTTGTGGTATGGTGGGGATATATCTAAGGCTCATGCCAGTCAGAGCACACCTGGGAGTAAATTACTCGTTATAAGCTCAAAAAGTGACCTTTACAACATTATTCTCCCCTTCTTTGGGAAAATGAGGGAAATTCCTTCTTCTCCATACTGCTAAAAAAAAAAATAACGCTTTTGTCCCAACATATATATATATATATATATATATATATATATATATATATATATATATATATATATATATATATATATATATATATATATATATATATATATATATATATATATATATATATATATATATATATATATTTTTTTTTTTTTTTTATTTTTTAAATTTTTTTTATATATTATATATTATATATATATATATATATATATATATATATATATATATATATATATATATATATAATATATATATATATATATATATATATATATATATATATATATATATATATATATATATAATACAGAAACTTTCACAAATACATTAGTTGTTTAGGAAAAGTTATCTGTACACTATAGATTTAATCTGCTACAGATGGAAATAAAGAAATAAATTTAAGGGTATTCAAAAAATAATGCTTAAGAGATGGTGTATAAAGCTTTTATAATTATTAGGAACTGATGTATAGGCATAGGAAAAACTTTAAAAAAAGTGTTAATGAGCGACAGATGGTTCTTGTGACAAAGCTCACCCCAGTATAACAAATTATTAAAGAAAAATAAAATCAGTATATATATATAATATATATATATATATATATATATATATATATATATATATATATATATATATATATATATATATATATATATATATATATATATATATATATATATATATATATATATATATATATATGAGACCAGGACTGTAACATTTTTATTTTATAAAAAAAATAACTCAGACGAAATATGTTTAAAACACAAAAGAGTTTAAATACTTAAAATAAAAAAGGTTCTACACAGTATACAGTGTATAAAGCTAAGAGTACATAAAGAAAAAAGCTTAGTTTTTCAATTTAAGCACTAAATCTTTAATTTAAATAAATAAAAAAATATGTTTTGCATATTACTAAAATTTAGCAGTGATGACAGTGAAAGATGTTTTAGAATGATTCCAAAGTATAAGTAAAATATAAGAGATAAATTTAAGATTTAAATATTTATTATAATTATAACCAAGCTATACCTGAGAACCAATATAATAAACTTTGTTTCCTACTATGATGACCGAGTGATGGGAGGGAAAATTTAGAGCCTCATATTCAAATATAATGGTTGAGAAACGAATATAAGCAAATAAATAAGCAACAAAAGACTTTATCACAGAATCGAACTTTCGAAATGAAACTTTCCTTCTTCATTGGTTTAGGCTTCACAAAAACCCTAACTTAATTACGATATGGAAAAAATAAGCAATTCAAAATATATTTTAATTTGTAATGTTATATAACACCAAGCACACTCAGAAGTATTAACTATAAATATGATAAGGTAGAGAAAATATTAATATCTATACACGAAATTTTAACGCGTATAAAAACAGCTAGCTAAGATGTTAATAGAGCTAACAATGCAATTGTCCAATCATCACTCCCTCAATTCTTAATCCTTCTCTACCTTCTACTAATAAAGGGTCTATATTCCATTCTGTCGTTGCTTGATGTGCTTGCCTAAGGGGAGGATGAGAAGGGTATTCAGTATCAAAAACGTGTGGAGAAGTAGGATGATAATGGATATTTTGGACAGGATGAGGCGGTGGACCAGTTGTTTCTGGCAATGAAGTTCTTCTAGGTTTAAGACTTGGAACGTATTCACTGGACTTATGTAAGTTAGAAATGTAATTCTGATACTGACGTCTATCGGGCTGAAACGTTTGTGAAGTTCCTTGAAAAGCAGAAGAATTACTAAAAATGTTGTCATTTTCCTTACTATACATACTAGGATATGTGGTGGAACAAGAAGGAACTGTTTCATCTTTCTCATTTGAGTAGTAAATTTGAAAAGCTGTATCAGATTGATTACTCGTTCTTAGATTAGTGCGCATGGCCGAAATTGATCCACCAGCGGGACCTATTGAAATATGCAATGAAGAGCGTGAACCGTGTTTATGATCTAAAGAAGAAGTAGAATATGAAAGGGAAGATCCACTACCTCTAATATTAATGGGAGGCTGGGAAATAAAAGAAGGTTGACGAAGTTGAAGATTGACTGATGTGTACGACCTTCCGCCAATACTAATGGCATCGCTACGCGAAGAAGGTGGAACTGGGGTGTGATGAGCATCATGAGGTAAAGATGGAATGAAATGTAATGAAGTAATGTGCCTCGTACCTGGAATTGGTTGTTGTTGGCTTTGCTGTGTTTGATGAGACTGTTGGGATAACTGATGATCTCTTTGAGAATTTTCATTATTTGATGCTGCAGATGAACTAAAATTTGCCTCAGATTTTGAAGGGGAACTAACAGGATCTGGAGAGTTCATTTTGGAATCTGTAGAAATTAAGTATAAGGGTCTTGTATTCTCATTTAAATTATGAGAATCTGGAATCTGGTGACTCCTCTTATCAACTAAACAAGGACTACAACTTTGTCTATTTGGAATGACTTTATCAAAGTGTAAAGGTTCATCATCTTCAGCCAAGGAAATACCTTTACCTTTCTTTTCCAGGTCGTCGTAATCCGTTACTGAAACGTCAAAATCACTATTGGTAACTCTTTGTGACGAATGTTCCCATTGAATAATATCGCTTATTTCTGTGTCGGTTTTTAAAGGTGAAGAATATGTCGAGAAATTTAATGTTCTATCGTTCAACTGATCATCGGAAATCGGAATATTTGAATGCTGATTAAAATGGTCGCCATCATTTATTTTGAAGCAATTAGTAACGGACGATTGAGACGTATTTGATAAAGGAGGGGAAGGAGAGTTTCCATTTTGTATAGGTGGGGAAGAAGTGGTATAGGAATGAGTGTCTGAAGGAGAGAGTGGAGAGTTTCTACTACTCGTAGACCCTCTGCTACTGTTTGTTCTGCTTCTATTCCAAGGTGAATGATAGCCCCGATGCTGTTCCTCGTTCTTTCTTGTTAGCTCATCTTCGCATCTAACTTTGTCGAGACCAAACTAGAAAAATAAATAATAATAATAATAATAATAATAATAATAATAATAATAATAATAATAATAATAATAATTTCATAGATTGTAATTTCCGTAATTAAACTTCTACTCACTATCAGATCTTTATTCACCTACGAACTTCTCAATTTACCCTTTTAAAAGCCTTTCTACCTATGACAACTTCCATTCATTTGACTAATTTTCAATTACTGTATATATTATAAAAGGAAGGAGTGTACAATTTGTTTTTCATAGTGGCCACACACACTATATATATATATATATATATATATATATATATATATATATATATATATATATATATATATATATATATATATATATATATATATATATATATATATATATATATATATATATATATATATATATTGTGAGCATATGTCTATTACTGATATTTTTCACAGGTAGATGTCATGGAAGATCCTTAATATTTATACTCAATAATGGAAGAAAGGGAGCGTAGGTGCTTCACATCACTTCACTTCCCAGGGGATAGAATGATCTTCGCGTCAATATATTAGCTGAGTTTTTATTCTTATTTATTGCATTTTTGGGTTCAGTAATTAAATTCTGTATTTTTCAGATAATCACTTAATTATAACAGAAATACTAAGTACAGACTTGTATAAAACATTTTAATTAAAAACAAAAACCTTATTTTCTTATCAACAACAAAAAGAAATCATATAACTTCTGACCAGTGTAGATTCGTCAACAAAATTGAACTACACGTGAGTGTTATTTTGTTTTAGTAAGCTTCATTTTCAAAATAATACAGAAAAATAAAATTTTTATAATTTAAATTTATATAAAGGAAATTTCTTAATTTCTTTTGTAGTTCCGGGGAAGGAACTAAATCAACAATCAACATCGTCTTCTCAACGTATTTTAAGTTCTCATGTTCCTTAATATTCCTCAATAATAAGAAATGACACAGGAATTTCTTTATTGATTCACAACTCTTCAGTAAAAATTAGGCATTCCTGTCAATTCTTGACCAGAGCCCTGATTTGTTCAGCTCTTATAATCTTATAACCTTTCCTCTCCGTTCTGACCTTGTTGTCAAGAATTCATATATTTTCCATTGTTCACAAAGTAAAAACTTTCACCAATTTTTACTCGATTTTTTTATTATCCTTTGAACTACAAAAACCAGTTCTTATTGGATTTTCGTTGCCATTTGCTCTTTTGCGTAATCCTCCTGCACTCGCAGAAAACTTGAGATCATCTTTTCGCTAGAGTCCGATTGCAGCATCAACCCACAACGTCGTGTTCTTAAGAAACAACGGAGAAGAGGACACAATTCAATTCCCCACATCGCCTTTACGAAACGGATAAGAAGACGCAACAATCCGATTAACAACACTACCAAGCGAATCAACTAAAATTTGCGTGAGTGTTAACGTTAAATGATATTTTTATTTTTTTCTGATTTGTTATATATCGTTGTGCTATATAGCTTACAATATATATATATATATATATATATATATATATATATATATATATATATATATATATATATATATATATATATATATATATATATATATATATATATATATATATATTTTTTTTTTTTTATTTCACCTCTGGTGGGCAAAGGCCAGAGGCCTACCAATATTCCACCAGAGTTAGGGGGAAAGTCGGGAACATTGTCTAATTAAAGGCCGACATGACCTGATACACGGCGTTTGAAGGTGGCTAAGTCATAGGAAGTTGGGAAAATAGATGAAGGAAGTGTGTTCCAGACTTTACCAGTAGAGTACATGTAAGATTGAGCATAGCGGTTAAGTCTGGGGTCAGAGAGTTGGACAGAGAAAGGATGAGACTGTGTAGAAAGACGAGTGTGCACGAACCCTTCTCACTGGAGGAGGTATGCGACGAGAGAG
>SEYY01000390.1:73475-78711 GCA_009176605.1 Armadillidium nasatum
TAAATTATAAGCAAAACTTTCGGAACGACTTTAATGACTTAACACGTATATGACCTAACATGTAGAGTAGCAACGAACAAAACCTATCTCAAACAAATATAGCAAAGTATTATTTTACGTACAACGTAATTGAAAAAAGGAATAGTCTTTCTTATCAAAGAGTGAACAGTAACAGCATCAAATTATTCAAGAAGAAATGGGATATACATTTTAGGAAAATTGGTCTATGAGCGTATAGTTAACATGAATTTTACTTTATTAGTACACTATTAATAGTGAACAAGAAATAATGAAATCATTTATACGTAAATCTAAATATAACTCTATTAAAAACGGGCACTGCATTTATAGTGTCTTCGACGTATACTGATTATTTAACAGACTAACCTTGAGTAGACTGTAAAGTCTTTGCTAGTCAGTGTTCTTCTTCTTCATTACAGTAAAATTAGGAATAAACTGTATCAATCAACCTTTTTGCAATATTTGCTCTTTTTCAGCTTTAGAATTTTTGTTATATTTATTAATTTGCTATTATTATTATTATTATTATTATTATTATTATTATTATTATTATTATTATTATTATTATTCGTATTAATACTATCCTTATTTTATTATTTTTGACTTTACTGTTCTTAAAAAAATAGATTAGCTTAGGCTTAAGATTAAACTGTATTATTTAATAAACTATATAGCCAATGATTTTTCTGTTAAAAAATTTATTTTAATCATAAATGTAAGCTTTTTTACTAAGTATAAAACTATATGAGCTTATATAGTCCCAGAAGACTATTTTAAGTTAAAAAAAATTTCAATAGCAATTTTAATAATAAATGAAGTATGTAATATGTATTTATAGAGAAGAAAATTTTTTATTTGAATTACCGTCTAATTATCCATTTACTGATATATACAATGTATGAGAACATAGAACATAGGAATATAAGACAGAAGAAAGTTTGAGATAAAAATTAATTAAACTGGACTTGAACTTGATTTATTCCATTTTCGTTACGTAACAAACGCATCATTATCTTTAATATAAAAAATTTCCGACTACACGTTTTCCTATGTTTAATAATATTTTGATAATATTTGTTACAGTTGCTTCTCCATATATGTAAAGCAAATCATTCTTAGGGTTCACAGAGAGAAAAAAAGAAAAAAAAATTCATTTCCTAACAATCCAAAATAAACTCTTAGGGCTTCACCTTCATATTAATCAGGTGACTCTTTTTTTCACACCGTTTGTGCTTATTTTCACTTTTGGTGAATTAGCATAAACTTTAATACAGCAACCTATCATAAGTAAATGTGAATCATGAGATATAAGTAGAAGAAAATTCTACCTTCCTATATGTACTGTAAATATTGAACTGTAATAGTTTTAACATTTAAAATATTAATAATTAGATATAAATTCTTTTCCAAGCAAATTACCAATGGACGAAATTATTATTATTCTTATTAATATTATTATTATTATTATTATTATTATATTATATTATATATATATATATATATATATATATATATATATATATATATATATATATATATATATATATATATATATATATATATATATATATATATATATATATATATATATATATATATATATATTTTTTATTATTTGACCGATTGAGCTGAAATTTTCAGGGTATATGCATTTTTCAAGAAGTACTAAGTTGATTTCGAATGTTTTTCTGAGTCTATAACAGTTTGAAAATTATTTTGTCCCAAAGTTGAAAAAAAAATGAATAGCGGGGTCAAACCACTGGTTCACATGAGCTCAAAATTTAACTGAGTAATCTTAGCTCCAATTTCTTGCATTAGTGGGAACAGATTTTTGATTTCACGTCTAGAAAAAAAGTTATAAGCACTTGAATTTTTTCTTGAAAAAAAAAATTTGCAAAAAACGTACTCTTCCAGAGAAAAAAATTATTTAAAAAAAAAGCTATCTGCTAATTTTTTTATTTTTGGATATTGTTTAGACCAAGGACAGTGTTGCAACTTTAATTTAGTGCATCATTAAATGCTATTTGTTTGAAGAAAGATATAGCCTCAAACTTTGGGAATTTTTGAAAGCTGGTCAAAAATGGGCCTTTTTTGAGGGGCTATATCTCGAAACAAACGAATCGGATTGAATAAAGTATAGAGAGGAATTTGTAGCCCTATCCTCCTCTATATATCCACCAAAAATAAGAAATGTAATAGTTGTATTTTTTTAAAATAATTTTTAAAAGGCGAATTTAAAAAAAAAAAATTAAAATTTCCGATAGTTGGTCAGTTTTGGGCTTATAACATTTTTTCTATAACTCGGGGAACAAAACTCTGTTAGAAGCTTTTGTAACCAATAGAAATTTGAATATACAGTCCAAATTTCAGATCATTCCGAAAAGTAGTTTGGCTCCACCATTCATTTGAAAAAGGGTCAAATTTCCAAATAAAAACTTTTTAACCATATAGACTAAGAAAAACGCTAGAAATGGACTTTTTTCACAGGGAAAAAATTTCAGCGGAATCCGTCAAAAACTAAAAAAATTTTTAAAGATTGGACCCTCCCTTTATTAATAATTTTACTAGTAATAAAATAAGGTTTAATGTATATACAACAAAAATTAATGAAGATTGTAGTTAATAATTACCCTTTGTATAACATCTGTGATATCGGCATCTTTGAGGGCCGGAAATTTCCGTTTCAGGTACATAAAAAGGTGCATATGTGGGATGCTGCTTGAAACATCCTCCTTTGAATCCATATTTTTAAAAAATTGAAGCTGATCAAAAGAGCGAGTAAACCAGGAAGAAAGGTCTTGGCCAAATGTCACCTAGGCTGGCTGACAGTTCCATACGACCAAATGTGCATTGCGATTTTAAGTGGCGGAAGAAGCAGCCCCTTCTGGAAGAAATTACTATATTATGGCTACAAATATGGAAAGTTTAATTCTAACGTTTTACATAAGTAAAGGCAAACATTTTTATTAATAGAATAAAAGACTGAGCTACTCATTGGTACAAGTCCATTTTTGATTTTTGCAGGAAAAATTAAATATTTACATAATTTACCAATAATTAAAAAGAATCGTATTTCCTTAGTTTATAACTATTTTAACTTCACGTAAGCATTACCATGTGGTTCAAGTCTCATGTCAGACGTACGATATACGAGTATATTATATATATATATATATATATATATAATATATATATATATATATATATATATATATATATATATATATATATATATATATATATATATAGTAGGTTCGTTGAATGTGAGGGGGGGTAGGAGAGTGGCTGTGATGAGGGATAAGGAAGGGATGGTAAGTCTGAGGGGGTAATACTTGTAGAAGAAATAGGTAAAGCTTTGAGGAAAGTAAAAAGAGGTAAATCTACAGGTTTGGATGGAATAAGTGGAGAGACGCTGCTGGAAGGGGGTGTGAGTGTGGTAGAATGGATGTTAAGGTTATTTAATTTATGTTTGGCAACGGGTGTGGTACCTCAAGATTGGCAGTATGCATTGTTGTTCCTTTGTATAAAGGTAAAGGTAATAAATTTAAATGTGGGAGTTATAGGGGGATAAGTTTACTTAGCGTAGTGGGGAAAGTGTATGGAAGAATTTTATTGAATAGGGTAGGGATGGATGATTAATAGGAGAGGAACAGGGGGTTTCAGAGAAGGAAGGGATTGTCTGGATCAAGTTTTTACATTAAGAATGACTGAAGAGAAAAGTAGAGATAAAAAGAAGGATGTGTACATGTGCTTTATTGACCTTGAAAAAGCTTACGATAGGGTACATAGGAAAAAACTGTGGGAGGTCCTGAGTGAGTATGAAATTGAGGAGAAAGTACGGGAAGGTATTAGAGCATTATATCAGAATAGCAGGGCATGTGTGAGAGTGAACAGAATGGAGACTGAATTTCTGATGTAAGTAATAGTCTAAGTCAGGGTTGTGTAATGTCTCCGGGTTTATTTAATTTATTTATTGACAAAGTGGTGAGAAAAAGGGATAGGGTACGGAAAGGGGTGAGAATGAGGGAGCATGACGGTACCTGGGATGAAAATGTGTTGATGCATGCGGATGATGTGGTATTTTTGGCTGAGACACAGGAAAATTTGAAAGTATTGGTGTTTAAGATTGTAAAGGGTTGTGATGATTTGGGCTTAAGAGTAAATGCCGGTAAGAGTAAAGCGCTGTGGATGAAAAATGGGGAGGGAGGGGAGACTGGTGTGGTTGAAGGAGATGATTTACAAATTAAAATAGGTTATTTAATTTATGTTTGGCAACGGGTGTGGTACCTCAAGATTGGCAGTATGCATTGTTGTTCCTTTGTATAAAGGTAAAGGTAATAAATTTAAATGTGGGAGTTATAGGGGGATAAGTTTACTTAGCGTAGTGAGGAAAGTGTATGGAAGAAATTTTATTGAATAGGGTAGGGATGGATCTGGGGGTAATTTTTGGAGGCTGATGTTAGTATGGGTGATGAAGTTGTTCAAAGAATAAGAGAAGGGGAGAAGGTGTTGGGTGGTTTGAGGGATATTTGGGATAGAGGAATGTTACTAAGGGAGGTGGAAGGTGAGAATATTTGAGGGATGTTGTATTCCGGTGGTTATGTATGGGAGCGAAGTATGAAGATTGAAAGCTAGGAAGGGGGAAAAAAATAGAAGTTTTCGAAATGAAAGGTCTGAGACGTTTGGGGAGTTGGTAGATGAGATAGAGTCAGGAATGTTAGAATAAAGGAAATGTGTGGATGGAGAAAGAGTATGGTTGAGAGAGCTGAACAAAGTATGCTGAGAAGATTTGGACATGTTTGTAGGATGAATGAAAAGAGAATGGCTAAAAAGGTATTTGTTTCAGAAATGGAGGGTGTGAGAAATAGGGGGAGACCGAGGGGAAGCTGGATGAGTAACGTCAGGAAATGTTATGGGATAGAGAGATGAATTTGGAGGAGTGTGTGCAGCTTACAGAGGATAGGAATGCATGGAAAGATTAGTGAAGGCGTGAATGTTTGAATGGGTGTGGCCTGCGATAGACACCACCCCACGATTGTTAGAAAGGTTGTAAGAAAAAAAAAAATTAGGTTCAGAAGTTGTCTAACCTTGTACATCGATATTTTAAAATTTCAATTTTAATCGATATTTTAAAATTTCAATAGTTTTAGTAATAATTTCCCTTGTGTCGTAATGATAGGTTGTACTTTTTCGTTTTAAAGAATGGAAAGAGATA
>SEYY01000390.1:78811-100694 GCA_009176605.1 Armadillidium nasatum
TATATATATATAATATATATATATATATATATATATATATAATATATAATATATATATATATATATATATAGAGCGTCGACTATTGTTTTATGACCTTTAAACTATAAAATAGGGCTTCAAAATAATAGAATTGTCCATCACGATGCACACGTTTGGTCATAGGAAAATAGTAAAGATATCATATTGAGCGATTGTATTAATGTTAATCCTTTTTACATTATATTTCAGTGTTTTACAAACTTTGTTGTGCGACGGTTGAAACAATGAAATGAGTAACCTGTCAGACTTCCATAGAGGGCAAATCGCTGGTGCTCGGTTAGCAGGAGCGTCTGTAAAGTAAGCAAGTGAAAAACTTTTTAACACTTTTCACGAACAACAGTATCAACGGTGATAACAGTTTTACAAAACACAGTAGAATGTCATCGGTGAAGAGCAATAGTGGGCGTAAGCTAAAGTTGACAAAGAAAGACTGTCGTACATTAAAAAGAATCATAACCAAAAAAACATAAAACTACTGCGGCAGAGGTGACAGCAGAATTGAACATCCATCTAAGCAATACTGTTTCGACAAAAACAGTACGGCATTCCTACACCAATTTAAGATTCATGGAAGGGATGCAATTTCTAAACCCTTTATAACCGAAGACGGCACTAACCTGTAAAAAAAATGGTGTCACGATCATAAAACCTGCGCAATTGATGATTGGAAGAATGAGGCATGGTCCGGTGAATCATTGTTTACATTATTTTCAACGAACGAAGCAATTTTTTTTTTTTTTTAGAGAAACAAAACGAAGCCTACTATCCGAACTGACTGATTCCGATAGTCGAGGAATCTTGTTGTGATGTCAGTAAGATTCTCACTCACCAGTTTGTTCGTGGCAAATTTTATTAACTTATGATCACATATCTATAAGCGCATATCTGGGCCGAAACCTAGTGGGTCACCCTGTATAATAGTATGTTCAGATCATTGATTATAAAAATTTTAATATGTGAGAACATGGACAGACATTCAAAATTTTAGTACTTTATATTTAGAGCTCTTAAATTGTGATGCTGAAACAATCTTTTCCAGTTTCTGGAGTAATTCATTTCGTCTTAGACAGTACATTTGGCCCCTACTACTAAATAGACATTCACTCTCAAAAGAAAAAGGAGCAGACAGATATTTATATGACAAAATATGAAAATTATTCGGCAAAAACTTGGCGATGACGATTGAGAAAAAATAGGCCGATTTTTCCGATGAAGATTAATCGTCTCATCACTAATATATATATATATATATATATATATATATATATATATATATATATATATATATATATATATATATATATATATATATATATATATATATATATATATATATATATAATCTCTGGTGGGCAAAGGTCAGAAGTATATCGATTTCCACCAGAGTTGGGAAAATCCCAGAAATCTGGTCGTTAATAGCCAACATGTCCCAATACACAACGCTTAAAAGTGTGCAAGTCAGAGGAAGTTGGGGAAAACAGATAAAGAGAGAGTGACGCAACAAATCGAAATTGGAGAGTTAGTAAGAGCAAATGAGTTTTTAAGACGAAAAGCCATAAACTCCACCTTTTAAAGAAAATCTGTGTGTGTAGAACCACTCCAGATGTGAGGTGAACTTCATATAGGGGCGAACAACACTCCTGCAAAGAACAAGCAACTGGGGTGGCGTAAAAAAAATCGCCTCATACCCTCCAACCTATTAAAGGCCTGTTTCGAAAGTGAAGTAATGTGATCCTTCCAGCAAAGTTCACGAGAAAAAGAAACACCGAAAATATTGAGGACAGATAAAGGTTTAAGTCGAGTGTTTTCGAAGATGCCATAGTTGTGTAGAAGGTTGTGTCGAGTAGAAAGATGGAGGAATTTAGTTTTTGAGGCATTGAAAACAAGCATATTTTCTTTGCTTCAATTTGAAATAGGAGAAAGATCAGAGGTCGGCTGCTCCACGGTCACCCTTCTTGCGTCAATTAACTGCTGTTGGGAGGGATGTCTTTCAAATGGAAAAGAGTAATGAAGGTTGGAGTCCTCAGCATACCATTGGATTGGTGATGAAGTAATAGAGAGAAGGTCATTAATGAAAAGTAGAAAAAGCTGAGGATAGGACAGATCCCTGAGGAACACAATTATTTAAATATTTAAAGGAAAAACGGTGGCCGTGTATAACAGCTGCTATAAAACGACCGGAAAGGAAATCAGACAGAGAGAAGGATATATCCCGAAAGAGGGAAGTTTGAAAATGAAAGCTTGGTGTTAGACTCTATCGAAGGCTTTCGATATGTCTAGCGCCTCAGCGAAAGATTCACCGAAATACCGAAGAGAGGAGGACTAAGAGTCAGAAAGAAGGGAAAGAAGATCATCAGTAGAGCGTTCTTTACGAAAGCTATACTGGCGATCTGAGATAAGATTAGAAGAATTGAGGTGTTTAGAAAGAACGGAGGTTAAAGAAATAGGTATATATATATATATATATATATATATATATATATATATATATATATATATATATATATATATATATATATATATATATATATATATATATATATATATATATATATTGACAGGTGAAGATGTGATGGAAACTAGGAATAGAAGAATAGAAGGAAAAGAGATAGTAAACATTACGAAAGAGAGGGAAGAAGGAGGAATCTAATTAAACCTCAAAGGAAATCTCGATTAAAGAAAGAAATAAATTGTTCAGTTTGAATAGAATCAGCCTTCATCAAAGAAAATCTTTTGATTTTTTTTATTTATTTATTTATTTTTTTTTTTTTTTTTTGCATTTAATATTAAACTATGAATTTTAAATATTTTTCATAAATGCTACAAAAATCAAATTTGGTATTCGAGTTTTTTTTCGACCTTTCTTTTACTTTGTTCGTGTGTAAATGTTATATACGAAATAATAAATTCCTTCGTAACATAGAATCATCGTGCCTGAAATTAATGGTAACAGTGGTACACGAAATTAATGAGGACAGTGGTACACAAGCAATGGAATTGTAGGGAATCACTCCTTTTTTCCATTTTAGTACTTTTTTTACGCCTATTGAAATAATTTTGTAAGAATACTTATTACGAAGATTCTACTACAAGCAAAGGCGAAAAATTTTAAGAAAATATAACAAATACGTTGACAGATGTATTATTAAACCTCACATATACCATAATTTTAAATATCTTCTACGTTTTTGTCTTTTCCTCTTTGTAACTTCCAAATAAAACCCAATTTCGCATTTTCATTATCATTTTCGATATTAGTATCCCAAAATTATGTATAAATCATATATACACACAAAAAAAATATATAAAAATTTATACAAGTGTAATTCTAAAATAATTATTCTCACTCTTTCATTCACGTTGCCAAAAAGTGAAAGAAAATTGATTTTCAGAAGCAACAGCTGTTTTTCTAAAACTGAACTCTTCGCTCAAGATTTTGCCCCTAGCACAGCTCCAAGCAAATACGTTACTGTTCCTGCTTCTCTATCCCCCCTTCAACACTTTTACATCTAACACTGCTATTACTTCTAATGATTTCTGCTTTTTCAATGCTTACCACTAAAAAAGTGAAAGGTCATGGCTGTATTTCTCATGTGATTTCAAACCTGGTATATTTCTGAGCTTATATTAGCTTTAGCAAACTTTTTCAGTTTCCGTCTAATTTCTTCTGATGAAAGCATGCGCTAATTCAACTAGTATCGAAATAAGGATTCCTTACATCCCTCAATTGTCTTGTTATTCTAATATCTGGAAAGGCTGAATAGGATTTTCTTTCCCTTCTCTCCAACTCTTAGTCCTCTACACTTAGACATTTTTGTGTATCTTTGAAATGACATTGCAACATACTGAAAGTTTTCAACAGTCTGACATGGAGCTTTGATTTCGAAACTTCAACCTTTCGGTGTTTATCCGACACGATGTAATTTTATCTGAATTCTTTCCAATCGGTCAATAACAGATTTTGTCAATGACCACAACTAGCTCTTTTAAATATATTAGTTGCTGTGTTTCCAAGAGATTTAATTTATTTTCAAAGCTTTCATACTTCAATAATAAATCTTTATATGTCATTTTCCCTATACAACCTTTCTTAAGCCAATGACTAGTCCTTATATTACTTTCATTTAAAAATTTAAAAAAACCTAACAAGCAGAAAATTAATGTCTTTAATGATAGAGGGGATCTTTCTCTTACATCTAATTGAAGGAAAGGAACAAGGTTGTTTCGATTTTCTTTCAACTTTTCAATGAACAAACCACAATTCCTAAAACTATTTTATCAATTAAATCTTTTTCACAGATACAGTTATTTGAAAACACAGTTAAACCTTTTTTTATATTTTCTGGTGACTTTCTTGGAAGTTTCCCACAGTTTCTTTTTCTTATAAGATTATAAAAAGTTAAGGATTCTATAAGAGCTCTTTCAGAACTTCCTAGCAAAATCCGGGTTCCTTCTAATGCGAGCGAATGTGCGTACGCGCACAAATTTTGAAAAATTCAGAAAAAAAGGATCAATAAAAAGTGTGTTCAAACAAGTAATGAGAGCCAAATTAATCTTATGATTGTAAATTGATGCAAATATTGTTGAATTTGAACGTAATCATTGACTTATGACAGCATAATATACGTATAGCAAATATGAATTTATCACAAGTACGAAGGTATTCGCAGGATATCACACAATGGCAGTCTGGTCAGTTCTCTCAAAAAGTTTGCAAAATTTATTATTTAATTAGTTTTTCTTAAGTTTCTAAGAATAGAGTTCATATTTTGTCACAAAACGTGAAAATAATTAAACTCATTACAAGTTATTTTGTGTTCAGCTAATGTATAAAATTCAAAATATTTTGAAGGATATATATATATATATATATATATATATATATATATATATATATATATATATATATATATATATATATATATATATATATATATATATATATATATATATATATATATATATATATATATATATATATATATATATATATATATATATATATATATATATATATATATATGAGCTGAATGTCTCACCATGCCTTACTATGCTGTGGTTGCCAGTTTTCCGCTTGAATTTTCAAACCAGCCTCGCCTAACCTTTAAAATTCCGCAAAATCATAAGGTTCTTCTGAAGACGTTCCAGGAGACTTCTTGCACAGATAGTCTACAAGACCCATGCCTTCTCGCAGATGACAGACTCGGTGACAATTTCACAAGCGAGTTTCTCCTCCTTCAACCAAATCTGAAACAATTTTTCCATCCTCTCCTTCGGCAGCCTTGCGACGCCCTTCTATGACAAGACTTATCTCCTCCTTCAAAATAGTGCATATAGTCCATGTACTCCATTCGTATTTGCGCGCCAAGTTCACGACACCCATTCCTTATGTTTTTCGATCATTCTTCTTAATATCGATCGTGACAACGTTTTCATCTGATCGCACTCTCCTTTAAACTACACTTCTTAGGGTCAATGGCTAATTCAGAAAATACAGCAAAAAACGTAAGAAACAAAAAATCACAATGCAAAAATGCTTTCTTAACTAGATGAACACATGAACTGAGCGTGGGAAGTCAGCACCAACTAGCGGTGTATGAGTGAAATTCGCTCGTAGTAAGAATATTTCGGTCGAGCGTCAGCTCGTAGTATGAAAAACTCGTACAAAGGTACACTCGTAATTAAGAGGTATTATTGTACAGTTAATATATCGACATGCAATTCGAGAATTACGTGGTTCTGAGAACTATCCCATACCAGAAATTGAAAATATATTTGGATAGATATTTATAATAAACGACAGCAGTAACAACCATTTTTACACGCACATTAAAAAGATTTTCCAAAAAATCAAAGGAAATTAGATTCCTTAGCTATGATAAAACGATGACAAAACAACATATACAAAAACTCTTCTTTTAACGTAATTCTAACAAATCGAAATTTGCAAAGATTTAAAAGATAAAGTCAAATGATCATGTAATTTTTATGATCATAATTAAATATTATAAGTAAATTTATTTGAATAAATTGCAAATCAAATAAACAGGATTTTATTTTGAACAGAAGTTATGTTGTAACTTTAAATTATGTAAACATTAAAATTTTTACTGGTTCCTTAAATAGTCCTAGTGTTGCATTTCGTTAAGGAAAGATTAAATAGCTTATAAATGTTATGTCTGTCAACGTTTCAGGTTTCAATTTGCGGAAAGAAAATTTTGATTTTTTTAAATTTCATTCTGTGTACATTAAATTTTCATTAAATATAGAAGCTGAGAGTTTTTTTAAACATCGATTTCGGGAGTTTTTCTTATATCTTTCAGTTTGTGTTATCATGCTAATATCTCTATTCAAACAAATAGCATTTAGAAATGTTCTAAGTAAAAGTTGTGGGTTTTTACTTCCTTATCTAAATAATAATCATGAATAAAAAATATTTTCTCTATTAAACGATATTCTTGTGGAAAAATTAAGAAAAATTATTGAAAAATTGCTTTAATTTTTTATCGTTGACATTCTGAACAATTACAAATTGATAGAATTGAGTGTTCCTTTTTTATTTGGAGCATTTTTCTGTATGGCTTTTTATTTTTATTTAAAGTTTGACATCTAATGACCAAGGAAAAATGGTGAAGGTATACAGAAAAATGTCCTAAAAAGAATACATAATTCACTCAATCCTATCACCTTAAAATTTTATGCAGATCGGATTGATAATGAAAAAAAAAGTTTAAATCTTTTTAATTTTTTATATTTGGATATTTCGAGAAAATAGAGCTGTAACTTACTTAGAACATACCTAATTGCATTTTTTTTAACTAACACATATAAATGATATTCGCTTGTCTAAGATATTGGCATTCAATATAACAAAAAATGTTTGAAATAAGTTTTTAAGACCTCACCCTTTAACATCAGAGTTAATAAAAATCGTTGATTATATAATTTAAAACTATTTCTTCCACAGCAAATGAAACCATTCTCTTAACATTAGTATATTTTTTTTTTTTTTTTTCACTAAAATCAATAAAGAAAGTTCTCAAAATCTATCTCGTTCGATATCTTAAAAATGAGAAAGACTTTACAGAGCAAAGTATTCAAGAGTACATATTAGAGATGAATGAAATTTCTGCAACAGCTGCTCTTACCTGTAACAGCAGTGTTCCTCATCTTCTAAAAGAATATTGATAAAAACACTATTATTACGTTTAGATAATAGAACAATTAAAATATAACTATATGAAAGTGAAACTATTTTGCTTTAAATTTTATTAGTCTGAAAGTAAAATAAAGTTTTTTTTTTTTTAGTCTGTAATAAAATTGTGTTCAGTCATAAAAATACTTTATTTAAAGATAACATTTATGAAAAAAAATAAAAAGAAAAGAAATAGTGCCTTTAGAAAACACCAAAATAAAATCAACCACAAGTGATATTAATGACCAAGTCATCAAATTTTTTTTTTTTTAACTCAACCTTCCTCTCCTTTAACTCCTGCATAAGTTTCTCAATATCATACATATTTTTCTCTTTCATTTTCTTTCGCATACATTACAGGAATTGTGGAAGAAAAACACTGCCAACAATTATTATTAGTATTGTTTAAAAAATTTTTTACACGATTTACTAACAAAAAAAAAAAAGAAGACAAAAAATTGAGGATTGAATTAAAAATAGGCATCATTATAAAACAATTTACTTCTATTCTCTGTTCTAATAGATAATTCACACCTGTTACAATAATTACAAAGTAATTTGTAAACGTCTGAAACAAAAAATAACCTTAACCTTACAAAATTTTGTAATACAGATATTGGGGGTGTAGTTGCACAATTGACCGTCAAAAAACTAAGTTTGTGTGAAATCACTATTTAAAGTTTTAAGTAGTATGGAAAATTGGAACTTTTTTTTATTTCTTGGTTATTTAATTAAATCCTGATTTTTCGTATTACTTATAACTGTAAATAGTGATTTTACACAAACTTAATTTTTTGACTTGGTCAATTTTGCCATTACACCCAATATATATATATATATATATATATATATATATATATATATATATATATATATATATATATATATATATATATATATATATATATATATATATATATATATATATATATATATATATATATATATATATATATATATATAATATTTTTTATTTTTTTATTTTTTACAATCAAAATAAATTATATCTAATATATATATATATATATATATATATATATATATATATATATATATATATATATATTATATATATATATATATATATATATATATATATATATATATATATATATATATATATATATATATATATATATATATATATATATATATATATATATATATATATATATAAATTTTTTTGGCCATGGAAATGTGATTGCTGAATATTATGTTTCCAGTCATTTTTTTGAAGATGAAAACCCAGAGAATCCCATCATTTTGGCTATTTCTGGATCACTATTACTCCATTCCTGGTCTGTCTGATCAAGCTTTCTCTTTTTTTCTTTTTTCTTTTCTTTTCTATATTCTTTTAACTTTTCATCTTCTTCCTTTAACTCTTGCATTCGTTGCTCAATATCATACTCTTTTTTCTTTTCTTCCATTTTCTTTCGATTAAGTTCAAATCTCCTCTTTACTTGATCAACTGAGGACCTTTCAACTCTCATAGACATTCCCAGATTTCTTTGATGCTTCTTACCATTGATATGATCCAAAAAGTTTATGGAATCTTTAACAACACAGTCGCATACATTACAGTAATACCCTCCCGACTGAGAAGCTGGTGTGGTTTTTGTAATTACTTGACTTTTACCAAGTTTTGAGTCGAGGTCTACCTTATAATCTCTCCTTCGAAGGAGATCACGCTTGACTGGTGGACCTTTCATCTCTCTGGCTAAAGCAGCTTCCTCTTTTGCTTTAAGTCTTTGGGATGCAATGGCTTCATATTCGTCTTTATCCCATTTGCGTCTAAAATCATTTCCATTCTTACTTGATGACATTCTTTATACAAAGATTTTGGTAAATTATTTTCAAAAGTTGTTTTTAATTATAAAAGTAAATTTCCTGCAACAGTAATAAATAATTTAGCAATTTAAATTCAATACTCATAGCAAAGGTTAAAACAGTTAATACAACTTTAATAGACTCTACCTTGCACACTGTCAAAGTATATACGAAAAATCCCTCTCAAATATATACGGTAAAGAAATGTTAACTATTGCATGTCATAAGTAAATGAATAAAATGATATATATATATATATATATATATATATATATATATATATATATATATATATATATATATATATATATATATATATATATATATATATATATATATATATATATATATATATATATATATATATATATATATATATATATATATATATATATATATATATATATATATATATAGGGACCGACCGGGGCTGGAATTTGGCCAGGGCCAGGGTCACCCAAATTTGGCTGGGGATGGGGTTGCCTAAAATTTGTAAAGCGGTTAAAAGCACTGAAATTTTACTTCAAAAAAATTAGATATAAACATAATTGAGGTTAATTTAATTATAAGAAAGGCGTTGAATAGCCAACATTCACTTAAATTAATGATTATATGGATTTTCTCCGAAAAAATTGAGAAAATTACAGATTTTGTATAACAAAAAGTACAAAAATCAAAAATAAAATTTTGTGTCTGTTCACGTCGACCATTAGCGACCAGATTCAGAATATTCCCCAATTCTGGTGGAATTTGGTGGGCCTCCGGCCTTTGTTCACTAGAGGAGACAAAAAAAATTATATACATATATATATATATTTTTTTTTCCTTTTTTTTTTTTATTTCTCCTCTGGTGGGCAAAGGCCAGAGGCCTACCAATGTTCCACCAGAGTTGGGAGGAAAGTCGGAAACATGGTCAAATTAAAGGCCGACATGACCTGATACACGGCGTTTAAAGGTGCCTAAGTCATAGGAAGTTGAGAAAATAGATGAAGGAAGTGTGTTCCAGACTTTACCAGAAGAGTACATGTAAGACAGAGCATAGCGGTTAAGTCTGGGGTCAGAGAGTTGGACAGAGAAAGGATGAGACTGTGTAGAAAGACGAGTCGCACGAACCCTTCTTAATGGAGGAGGTATGCGACGAGAGAGTTCAGAAGAGCAGTGTCCATTGTAATAGCGATAGTATAGAGAGAGTGACGCAACATTTCGATGGGCAGAAAGAGATTGGAGTGAATTAGTGAGAACAGGAGAATTGATAAGGCAAAAAGCTCTAGACTCCACCTTTTCCAGGAGAGCTTTGTGTGTGGAACCACCCCAGATGTGTGACGCATACTCCATACAGGGGCGAACAACACCCCTATACAGAGCAAGCAACTGGGGTGGTGTGAAGAAATATTGAAGGCGCCTCAGAACACCCAACCTCTTAGAAGCTTGTTTAGAAAGAGAGGTAATGTAATCTTTCCAAGAAAGATCACGAGAAAAAGAAACACCGAGAATATTAAGGAGAGATGAAGGTTTGAGTTGCGTGTTTTCGAAGAAGACATTCGTAGTTGTGTGGAAGATTGTGTCGAGTAGAGAGATGGAGGAATTGAGTTTTTGAGGCATTGAAAACGACCATGTTTTCTTTGCCCCAATTTGAAATGAGAGATAGATCAGAGGTTAGTTGCTCCAAGGCCACCCTCCTTGTCTTTATTAACTGTTGCTGGGAGGGGCGTCTTTCAAAATATATATATATATATATATATATATATATATATATATATATATATATATATATATATATATATATATATATATATATATATATATATATATATATATATTATTAAGTGCTATTTGTTTGAAGCGAGATATAGCCTCAAAAACTTTGGGAATTTTTGAAATTTTGTCAAAAATTGACCGTCTTGAAGGCTATATCTTGAAACCAACGAATCGCATTAAAAAGTATAGAGAGGAATTTGTATCCCCATCCCTCTTCTATACACCCACCAAAAATAAATGTTATAGTTGTAGTTTTTTTGTTTTAATTTTTTTGTCCGAAAAGGTGGATTTTTTTTTTCAAAAAAATTTTTTTTTTGATAGCTGTTCAGTTTTGGGCTTATAACATTTTTCCTATAACTCTAGGAACAAAAGTCTCTTACAAGTATTTGTTGTAGAATTTTTGTTGAATTATAATAAAAGTACAAATTTTTTTTTTTTTCAGGTATTCCAAAAAGTTTTATTTTTTGGCCTCGAATTCATTTTATTTTGAAAAGGGTCAAATTTCAAAAAAAAAAAAAAAAAAAATTTTAATATAGACTCAGGAAAACACTAGAAAAGGAGAAATGCTATATACACTGAAAATTTTTTTAAAAAAATGAAATTGGATTGTCCCCTCAAGTATAATTTCCCATTTTAACCCGGCTGGCAAACCCGGTTTTCCCTGATTTTTAGCCAGAGCCGGGCCTGGGAACAGGGTTGGCCGAGGCCCCGGTCGGTTCATATATATATATATATATATATATATATATATATATATATATATATATATATATATATATAAATAATTATTAAATATTCCATAGATTTTAAAAAATTAAAATCAAATTTCACTCAAATCACTCTGATTATCAAAAACTTAATACTGATACTGTGTGTTTTTATATTATATATATATATATATATATATATATATATATATATATATATATATATATATATATATATATATATATATATATATATATATAAGAAAAAAATTTAAAATTTTGGCAAAAAAAAACTACATCAAATGAGAGAAATTACTTTGAGTTAGTTATCATTTATTAAAGTTATTTAGCACAAAACATTCAAACATGACTATTCTACCAAAAAATCTAATTTTGGATTTTTTTTGGTTTAACCAAGAATATAATAATTTCTTTCATAAAAAAAATTTAAAAATTTTTTTTTTTTTTTTAAAGGTGGTTAGTTTTACCCCTCATTAAGAACCGACGGGGGTCCCGGCCCCTGCTTAAAATCAGGGAAAACCAGGGTTTGCCTGCCAGTGTTAAAATGGCAAACTATACTTAAGGGGACAGTCCTATTTCAAATTTTTTTTTTAATTTTCAGCAGATTCTCCTGAAATTTTCAGTGTATATATTCCCCCCTCCCCTCACGGTGAAAAAAGTCCATGTCTAGCATTTTTCTGAGCCTATAACTGCTAAAAAGTTTTTTTTTTTGATATTTGACATTTTTTCAAATGAATGGCAGAGCCAAACCACCTTTTGGAATGACCTGACATTTGTACTGTAAATTCAGAATTTTATGAGATACGAAAGCTTCTAACAGACTTTTGTTCCTTAAGTTATAGGAAAAATGCTATAAGCCAAAAAACTTACCAACTATCGAAAAAAAAACCTTTTTGGACAAAAAAATATATATAAAAAAAAACTACAACTATAACATTTCTTATTATTGGTAGGTGTATAGAGGAGGGATGGGGTTACAAATTCCTCTCTATACTTTATTAGATTTGAGAGACTATCTCACTTCAAACAAAAAGTATTTAATAATGCACTAAATAAAAGTTGTTTCCCTGTCCCTTCTCTAAACAATATCCAAAAATAAAGAAATAAGTTGGTAGCGTTTTTTTTAAATATTTTTTTCTTGGGAGGGTATGATTTTTGCAAAAAAAAAAAATTTTTAAATGCTTATAATTTTTTTTCTAGACATATCAAAAATTTGTTCCTACTAATGCAAGAAATTCGGGCTAAGATTATTCAGTTAAATTTTCAGCTCATATGAACCAGTAGTTTGACCCCACTATTCATTTTTTCAACTTTGGGTCCAAATAACTTTCAAATCATTATAGACTCAGAAAAACTCTCAAAATTAACTTAGAACTTTGGGAAAAAATTCATATACTCTGAAAATTTCAGCTCAATCAGTCAAATAATAAAATAAAAAAAATTTCAAACAAAATATAAGAAAAATAAGATTTTTTTTTGTTTATTTCAATATATTTTTTTTTTTTTTTTTCTGTTTCTTCTGACAGCTCCTTTTCTGCTAGTGAATGTTCATCTTTGAGTTTTGATTTTAGATACCCCATAAAAATTTGGTTGAAATTTTTTTACTTGTAGCACCCAGAGGCCCTCTTCTAATTTTCTGACTGCAGATGTTACATTTAGCTATTTCGAGCCTATCCTGAAACATTGTAAAGTACTCCAATATTGCAGTAGCTGATCTTTTAGCCATATTGACTGAAAGTATAAATAAAATAATAATTTTGAAATAATGTAGCTAAATGATACAAGTTTGATACATAGCAATAAAATAACAATGATATGTATAAATACAGGTTAAATTGATAATTTTATATTTTACATTTTTTCAAACTTTACCTTAGGGTTTTACCTGGGTAAGTAAAATAAATAACTATTGAATGACTATGAATCAAAAAAAAATTTTTTTTTAAACTTTAATTATACAAAATCTGTAATTTTCAAATATTTTTTCAGAGAAAATACATATAATCATTAATTAAAGTGCATGTTGGCTATTCTATTCCTTCCTTACAATTAAATCAACCTCAATTAAATTTATATCTAATTTCCTTAACCTAAAATTTCAGTGCTTTTGACCTCTTAACAAATTTTTGGCAACCCCAGCCAAATTCCAGCCCTGGTCAGTCCCTATCTAAGTTAAAAATCTTAATTTTCAAATTATAAAAATTTTATTAAATAGGCCCTATTTCTTGCCTACCACTATATGCATATACCCACTATACCCATGCATCTGAAAATGGCACCTGTCATCTTTTATGTTTGGGGGAAATTCATTACAATCACCTAATGCCATTGCAAAGAATTGTGGAAGAAATAAAGATAAAAACACAAATAGTCAACCTTAATTAATTTTAATTTTAATTTTAATTAAGCACAATAATATATTGAGGGGTAAACTGCCCATAATGTGGAGAGCGAATAGCAAGGTATGGGTAATGAGGATTTTATTTATGGATTGGTTAACTAAAGTGTTTGCTCTAAGGTTAACTGAAGTGTTTGCTCCAAGGTGAATTGAAGTGTTTGTTCCAACTGTCAAGAAATATCTTCAGGATGAGAATCTGCCTCTCAAATGTCTTCTCTTAATGGATAATAATCCTGCACATCCACCAGGTTTGGAGGAAGACCTGGATATCAAGTACAACTTCAACAAGGTCAAATTTCTTCCACCCATTACAATGTTGTAGCTACTTATTTGATAATTTTTAATTTGTAATAATGCTACTACTACTTTATTTTTTTTTCAAATATTGTGCTGTGTTTTCTTGTTCTAATTGATCTTATTTCAGAATAGTTTGCTTCCAGATAACGGTTCAATGCCCTTCAGAATATATATATGGAAGAAATCTTTGAAACAAATATCTCAACACTCAAGCTGGACTTCTAATATTTACTTTTTTATTTTATTTATTATCAATAAATTTTAGGGGTGGTTTTCTTATCCTTGAAATTTTAATTTTTCTGTTCTGTTTATCATTTAATTATATTTTATTCTTCAATCTCTTTGAATACAATATTTTCAATTAAATGTGTATCCTACTTCAGTTACTTTCCATTATTATAACCTAGTAGCTTATACCAGTAGTCTTTTCAATGACTTATCTTTAAATATGACTCTAGTTAAGTTAATATTTGTGTTACTATTAGTTTCAACCTATCCAAACTCTTTACATGGTATTCGTATTGCAATAATATAATCAGTAGATTTTCAAGTTATTTCCTTATGAAAATACTTAGTAAACTACTTTCCTACGTGGGGTACTTTGTTAACTAATTCAAAATATCTGTACAATATATTTAAAGTTATTCAATGTAAAAAGGAAAATATTTAGTAAAAAATTTTCTAAGTGCTGAAGGGTTGTCAACTAAATCAAAATATTTAGAAAAATTCAAAGTTATTAAACAATGTAATAAGGAAAATATTTAGTAGAATATTTCTAAGTGCTGAATGTTTGTTAACAATCAAAATATTCGGAAAATCTTCAATAGTTATTTGACAATGAAAAAAAAATAAATAAATAAATATTTTGTAAAATACTTTCTAAGTTCTGAAGGGTTGTCAAATAAATCACAATTCTCAGAAAACTTCATTCAATGTCATTAAACAATGTAAGGAAAATATTTCGTAAAATATTTTCTAAGTGGAGGGTTATAAACTAAACTCAATTATTCAGAAAATATGCAAAGTTATTCAACAAAAGTAAGGAAAATATTTCATAAAATATTTTCAAAGTGTTGGATGGTTAGAAACTAAACTAAAATATTCAAAAATTCAAAATATACAAAGTTATTCAATAAAAGTAAAGAAAATATTTCATAAAATATTCTCTTTGTGTTGGGTGGTTATAAACTAAACTAAAATATTCAGAAAATATGCAGTTATTCAACCAATGTAAAAGGAAAATATTTTGTAAAATATTTCTAGATGCTATAGGATTGTAAACTAAACTAAAATATTCAAACAGTTTCAAAGTTATTCACCAAGCAAAAGAAAAATTTAAATCCAAATGATTAGAAAAATCTTAAGTCCCTTCATAGTTATAAAATGGAAATATTTATAAAATATTTTTGAAGTATGTACTGTTCACTAA
The DNA here is from genome assembly GCA_009176605.1 of Armadillidium nasatum. Classification (NCBI taxonomy): domain Eukaryota; kingdom Metazoa; phylum Arthropoda; class Malacostraca; order Isopoda; family Armadillidiidae; genus Armadillidium; species Armadillidium nasatum. Next base: position 94,484 of record SEYY01000390.1, read on the forward strand.
TTAAACCAAAGTGGTTAAAATATTCTTAACTTACTTCATAGCTGCGAAAGAAAAATATTTAGTAAAATATTTTCAAAGAACGTCCTGTTCACTAATTAAACTATAATGGCTAAAATATTCTTAACTTACTTTGTAATAATAAAGGACAAATATTTATTAAAATATTGGCAAAGGACTTCGTTATTTCCTTCTAAGGAAATGATGTTAAGTTTGAGGCCTATTTCAAGCAGCACAAAATTTAAATCAAAATGGTTGAGATATCTTGAACATATTTCATAGTTGCAATAATAATATTGCTCATAATATATACTTATGAATGAATAAGAAATATATTATAAAATCTCTTTATTTGGTACAATTTAAATATTTTTTAACCACAACCTATAACTTAACAAAATCCAAGCACAGTATAAGCCTCTATGATATTCATTAAATTCTTAAGAGTAATTTATCAGAAATTATTCATCAATTCAGTCAATTCAGTGTAAGCTTACATCACATATATAAACTACTTATTTATCTTAAAAAATTATTCCAATACAGCATAAGCTTTATATATATTTACAATTTGTAGTATGTTATCTAAAAATTACCAATTAATTACAGTGTGAGCTTCAATTAATATATTTCCAACTTGTTAAAGTAATTTATCTAAAAATGATTTATCAATTACAGCAAGAGCTTCAAACATATATATGTATATATACATATACTTCTCGTATTTAAAAATATTGGACAAGTACAATATAGGTTTCCAATTTATTCCCAAATTTCTAATATTGCTCTTTATCTAATAATATATAATAACATACAGCATCAGCTTCAGTTTGTTAATTTCATTATTATGGTCTATCAGTTTCTCAATTTAGTGGAACTTACAACCTTCATAGTTCAAATCACACATATATATTATCAATACAAATATAAATAAATTAACTTCAACCTTCACAGTTCAAATTACACTTATATTATATAATATATATATATATATATATATATATATATATATATATATATATATATATATATATATATATATATATATATATATATATATATATATATATATATATATATATATATATATATATATATATATATATAATCATTTTCTTAAATTATATTTACCAAGACAAATTTGTAACCTTTTCTTGACATACTTTCCAAAATATTCTTTTTAAACTTAGCTCAAAATTTATTATCAAAAATGCAAAACAGAATAATGACTTTTCAGTCTCAGAGCTAAAAACAGAATGACTTGACTGCACCAATTTTCTCTAGATGAATTTGGCAACCATAGATAGGTGCTATTTTGGTTCTTTCACAAGTACTATAATTACATTTTGTATCATTTTCCCTCATCAATTGCACAAAAAAACCGTTTTCCCTTGACCTTCCAGCAACTCATTTAGATTATTCTTTGTTTATCTTTTCAAAATTTCAGCCGCAATTTGCCATTTTTTCTATATTCTTGAGTTTTATTTCCTATTTCCTGTATTCATTATATTTCTGTGTGTGTTTGGTCTTTTTATATAGTTTTTTTTCAAATTCTAGAACAATACTTATATATTACTTTCTCAATGTATTATATCCTTATGGTTTATTTTCCCTATTTCTTGATGATGTTAAGTTTGAGATCTATTTCAAGTCTTCTTTAGGCTTGACTTGCCATTATTTTTAAAAATTTCTCCTTTGTTTGTTCTTAGACTTAGTTCCACATTTAAGGATGGCCTTATGTTTTGGGCTTTTATTTAATATATTGTCAAAATTATCTTCATTTTCTTATTTATTAATTTAAGTTAACAAAAACACCTTCATCACTTAAAATTAAGAACAAGTATCAAAAGGTCATTTCAAATTTCAAAAAACTATACACCAAGGCATTGTCCAGGTGTCTCCAGGTCACTAGTGACACAGACTAGACCCTTCAAAATTTTTGAAAGCAGCACTTATCAACCTCATTGATAAAGCCTGGAATGAGGTCTCTTACTGCACATTGCAAGCAGCACTCATCAACCTCATTGATAAAGCCTGGAATGGGGTCTCTTACTGCACCTTGCAATCAGCCTGGAGGAAACTTTGGCCCAGCTGTGTTGCAGAGAGAGACTTTGATGAGTTTGAAGAACAGACAGTATTAAAAGGGGTGGATGAAATCGTGTGCATGGGTAAGAGTATGGGATTCATAAGAGTACAGAATTCATAAGCCTCCTCTTTGGATTTCTCTTTTGAACCGCCAGTAGCGTAGTGGTAAAACTCTATGCTTTTGTGTTATAGGACCCGGGTTCGATTCCCCTATGGCAAACTTTAAACTCTGATGTTTAATGTATCTGATCTGCGAGAGAGTTAGCAGACCTTAATTATTTACCTATCTGTTTAGTTTGCGAGAGGAAAGGGGAGGCTGAGCCCGGGTTATTTGCCTCATGCTCAAGAGCGGTCAGGAGAAGTCCTTGGAGGTTGCTCTTGTGAATTCATAAGCCTCCTCTTTGGATTTCTCTTTAGAACCGCCAGTAGCGTAGTGGAAAAACTCTATGCTTTTGTGCTACAGGGCCCAGGTTCGATTCCCCTATTGTAAGTAAATGTTGAAAAGACAGAACCATTAATAGTTATTAGAGAGGAGGAGGGAGAGGAACTTGTGCTGAAGGTGGATAGTGAGGAGGTGAGTGTGGTGGAGATATGTGAGTATTCATAAGGAAATGAGGAAATACGCTTGAAATCACCAACAGGATGGAGAAATAAGGAAGAGTGGTGAGGGCACTGTACCCAGTCTTGGCCGACAAGAGTGGATATAGGAGTAAAGAAAGTAATTTTTGAAAATATTCTAACCCCAATTTTTGTATATGGGCTGAGACTTGGAGAAAGACAACAACAAAAAAAGCAGAATTCAAGCAGCAGAGATGCAGGTGCTGCAGTTGATGGTGGGAAGGATCAGGAGGGAGAGGATAAGAAGAGAAATGATAGAGGTTGAACCAATTAATCAAAAGACTGAGATGGTATGGAAGTGTGTAAAGGATGCCGGAGGGGAAAGCGGCTAAAGGGAGGTGAGAGTAGATGCCAAGAGGAAGAAGACTGAGAGGAGACACAGGAAGAGATGATGGAGTCAGTTGGGGATTCACTGAGATGACATCAGCTGCCTATGGTGGAACAGTTGGTGGAAGATAGAATTATTTAAGACAGATCTAGATTTAGAAGAGTGCTAGCCCCACTGACAGGACCCTAGACCCTTACTGATTGGATATATATATATATATATATATATATATATATATATATATATATATATATATATATATATATATATATATATATAATATATATATATATACAGTGGAACTCCAATATTCGTCCCCTCCAGTATTCGTCTTTTCCTATATTCGCCCTGTAATTTTTTTTCCGATATTCGTCGAAAAATCAATATTCGTCCTACCTACGAAAGCCTATAACCTTAAAAATAAAAACTCTTAATAACAATCATTGTTTTTCTCATCCAAAAGGTAAATTTCTTTTTAAAATTTTATGTGTTTAGCGTTTATGTAGGCCTACACAGTGCGTATTAGTTTTATTTATGGCAGTACGCTGTTTAATATGTACTGTAGTTAAATTGTACAGTGTTTGAAATGATTTCGGAGATCGATTCTAGATTGAATTTTTTTTTTTTTTGTTAAAGAATAGATAGGCAAAATTCGAGGCTGGGAACGAATTAATCCATTTTTAGTTAATTCCTATGGGAAAAAATTATTCGATATTCGTCTTTTTGATATTCGTCATCCCCTCAGGAACGGATTAATGACGAATATTGGAGTTCCACTGTATATATATATATATATATATATATATATATATATATATATATATATATATATATATATATATATATATATATAATATATATATATATATATATATTGAAGTGGTTACTTTTTATTTCTATTATTATTTCAGAAAGTTCTGAAATATTGATGATAAAATATTTATTTATAATTAAACATTAAAACAGTAAAGAGGAAAAATCATTCAAAGAAGAAATTACTTCCTGTTTTTGTAAAGCTTTTGTGGTACCCAAAGAAACACCAAATAATAATAAAAGCAGAAGGAATAAAATAAAACCAGAAGACCAACATATAGGAAAGAATTCTACATATAAGTCTACATTGGGATATATTCAGAGGTAGAACTGATATAAGAAATCAGAACCTCTAACCAGGGTAAGTTTAAGTATAATATTTGAAAGTTTCAGTGAAAATACCAATACTCCATATACCACTAAACGGAATTTTTCCTGTTTCTTTTTATAATGCTGTTATTTTTAACAGGGAACTAAACTAGGAACCTATTAATAGAACTACCTAATAAGAAACCAATTTTTTCTGAATTACTGAAGCAATACCATCTCAAAATAACCTATATCATCATCATCATCATACTTCAAAATCATCACTTTAAAAACAGTAGAGAAGGTTTAGAAAAGGTTTGATAAAACAACTAACAGGATGGTGAAGGTGGGTGTAAAAATTTAGTTCTTTTGCATTTTTTATTCAATTCATTTCATTCATTTTCATTCATTATATTATTTTTACATTGTGTAACATGTATAAATAAATTTATAGAAATTACCCAAAAAGAGAAATTATATTATTAAAGTTGAAATATACCAAAAATTCTTATTATTATTATTATTTGAGTGAAAGGATTAGGTAATGTCATGTACCTATTATTCAATTATTCTTGTGCATGTTAATTTGATTTATATAATTATAAATAAAACCAACACATTTTTCTCGCATTCTTTTCCTCACTTAACTGCATTACATTTAGCTTGCTTGCAACATAATACTTAGTGGTAAGTTTTTCTTTAATTTATATGAATTAATTTCTTTTATAACATTTAATTTATTTTACTTGCTTGTATTATTTTTCTTTTTCTCAGTGAGCAAATAACTTTTCCCTTAAGCAGACGTATGCGTCCTTTCCCCTTCAGGGTCTGAAGCTCCAGCCGTGCCTGCTCTTCACTCCTACCTGTATGGTATCGGATATCTTAAGAATTTCACGGCTTCGATAAAATTTATTGTAAGTTTTTTTCTTACCTTACTTAACAAATTTGTCCCTTGGAGCCCGCTACCCTAATATAATTGGTAGCAGAGCGTAGTTCGCTGCGTCTCTTTTGGGCTATTTATTTGTTCACCAAAGTGAACACTTCTGTTTCTTTGTATCGTTGCAAGCAAATTCAAATACACTCTTCTACATATCTTTTGCTATTTATCCAAATACATTTTTCTCTTGGTTTTCTATAATACTAATTAAAAATGTCTCAAGAAAACGTGAACCAAGATTTGGAAGAGAGTAAAGAGGGAAGTTCGAGAAAATCACCCCAACCTGGAATACCAAAGTCAGAAATAAGTAATGAAACAGTACAAGCAATACTAGCACAAAATGTGGAAATGATGAAACTTATGAGTTCCATGATTGAAACATTATCTATTAATAAAACACAGAAAGTTATTCCACCAGGCAAATATCGCACAGATAGCGGAGAGACATTAGTTCAATTTCTGGAAAGATTTGAGGAATATTGTAAGAAAATGTACCCAGGATCAACAGAAGGACGCTTACCATTATTGGGATCCCATTTGGAGGGACCAATATTGCATGTTTATAGAACCATAGCTAGTAGTACATATAGTTATGAAGATGTAAAGGTTAAACTCTTACAATGGTACAAGGATGAGCTAGCTCGTGAACAAAAGAGTGAATTGGAAAAATTTATGGAAGCAACTCTTCAAGAAAAAGAGTCTGCTGCAGTATATGCATTGAGATTAGAGAATTTAGCCCAGAAAGCATTTCCAGGTGGCTCCGATGTTAGAGGAATGAAAATTGTCCGTAAAAGATTTTTGGATAGTCTACCTCATCAGGTAAAAACCCAGGTGGAAGCTACCCTAGATACTGTAGAGTCCACATTAGGAATTCAAGTTCCATGGGAAAGATTAGTAACCATAGTTGACAATCAATTGTTATCAGCTAACAGAAAAGAAAAACTACAACCAGAAATTATAGACCTTACTGAAAGTTCGCCTATTAATATAGTTGCATCAACTCAATCCAACAATTGTTGTTGTCACAATCAAACTAATTACAGGTTGTCCACTACAGATATGTCACCACAAAGTCAGGTTTCCAAAGAGAGAGGAACAGAACAAGGTGCAATACCCAAACAACC